>JANQBS010000392.1:0-29142 GCA_033085395.1 Xanthoparmelia taractica | reverse complement strand
AGTTCCGATAGCTGAACCGGTTCAGAACCATTTACGAAATCACTGAACCAGTTCAAACTATTGGTTCATTGGACTGGCTTAACTAATAGTTCGTGGTTTGGTGCGAAACCATTGGGAACCTTGATTTACATGGAAACTGCGCTCGAATTCTTCCGAGCGGCTTTCAACAAACACAGAAATCAATAAGCGGATATAAGATGAGCTACTTATTTGAAACGGCATCAACCTTACGGAACTCTTGTGGCTGAGTTGCCGTGCTGCTTCAGACCGCGGCTTAGTGCATTCTTCCTTTTGTCTCCATCCAGACTTTCGAGAATCGTTCGGTATGTGGAGGAATGAACAACTTCTTAGATACTTTTTGGAGGGTCTGTCTACATCGAGTTTTGTTAACCATTGAGTCATTAGACTTCGGGTTTAGGGATTAAGATCGAGTTCACAGCGTAGAATTGATTGAATTGCGTCGTTTTGAGATCATACATCTTATACAAGGACGCTTTATAATTGTCGTTCTCAGCGTCACGTCTGGTTTTAGCAAAATCAGGCGTCAAATTTTCTTTCAATCGCAATGTCAATCGTCCGGGTTATCTTCTACATTGATTCCATTGCATTTCATGCCATCTTGTTCCCTTGAGATCTCCGTCATATGTCGAAATATATGTCAACATCGAAGTACTCTACATCTGATTCATCAATGTCAGTGTCATTATTACTCGTAAGATGGTTCAGATCTGCCCAATACTCCAACAAAAGATCAGCAACAGCCTGATGACCTTGCGCCATCGCCTCTTGGTAGGCTTCACTATATGACTCTCTGGGCCTTGGGTACGTTCCTTTGTCAACGCAGAAAAGGCTAGCCACTGCAAAACTTTCAAGGCATCTTGGGCATGGTCTTGGTCGATGTTACACAGTATGCGCTCATAAGTGTCATCCAATGTTTTTGGAAGTGAAGCTAGAGCTTTCCGGAGAGCAGACGGTTTGATGCACTTGCGCAGGGTATCCAATTGACAGACGGCCCAGCGAAACCTGGTAACCGAGTCAGGGAACAAATAGAAAACGATTGACCAAATCATCAAGGAATCAATTGGACAGAGATTGCTCTTACATTCCCTTGGAGCCTTCGTATAGGGTCTTCTCGATCTCGGCCTTGATAGATTGGGACCACTGACTCAACTCAGGATCACTGCAAAGACATTCGCGAACAAAGAGCCGTATGTCGGCATCCACCAGAACGTTCTGAATGTGGACCTGGTCTGTGATCATATGTCGGAATCCTTTCTCTATAATCACTCCTTCCCGGCTTGTGACGAGAATGTGCAGACTGGGATTGTGCCAGCCATAGATCTCTTCAATCAATGAGATCGCTGCTCGTGTTTCTGCACACTCATCGAGTGCGTCCAATATCAAGTAAACTTCTTCAAAGTTTTCAGAAAGTTCTCTCAGAGCTTGAACCAGACTCTTACAGGTTGGTTCGCTCCGGCCTTCGCCACAGTCTGTGAACAGTGTCTCCATTGTCTTTGAACCTTCGTAACATTGAGCGAACAGTTGTGTCACAAGTGAGCGCAGGAAGCCCTCGCAAGTCTGCTTCTTGCTTTCATTAAAGTCGAAATAGTAGTATGCTAGAATATTGCGACCGCCGGCTTGGCACGAGGAAGCAATGTCCTCGATGACCGTGGAACATAGTACAGTTTTAGCACAGCCGGGGATTCCATGAAGCCAAAGAAATGATGCTCGCTGCTTTTTCCAATTGATGCAGTTCAAGCTTTCTATAAACCAGCGTCCAGTCTCTCGCTGTTTCGTCTGGCAGGCTTTAATGTGGTTTGAAGATGGGTCTGGCGCTGCTAGCCACTGAAAGATCTGGTTTCTTCTCTGTTCCAGGGCCATAGCATGGAATTTTTGAATCAGGTCGATCAAGCTTTCTTCGTTCCTGGATGTGGCCTTCTTGATTGCTAGGGTCATGGTCGTCTGATCCGCTGTCAAAGCAAGCTGGAAAAGTCCCCGCTGGCGAGCTAGGATGCTAAGCTTCTTCCGGACATCCTTCTCCAGGAGAGGCCACATTAACGCTTGACGGACCTGCTTGAGGCGGCCTCCCGCTGGCGCTAGTTCGAGTAACAGCTGCTTCAGCTCTATCTTGCAGATTTCTAGTGGCCCACCCGGACTGTTTAGCGAGTCTAAGACAGGCAAGGCTATCGAGTCCGTGTCATCCTGCGAGTTTGTCATACCCACAAGCCTCTCAAGCACATTTCGAAGACTTTGCAGCTCGTTTGTGATCGTGATAATGTCTTTGGGGTAGTGGCGAGTGCCGCTTTGGTAATCGTAGCAGACAGAAACTAGACTTGCGGTGATCTGAATTACGGTAATCATAGCGGAGGCAGCTCCAACGACCTCCATGCCTGACTCATTTGAAGTCTATGTAAATGAGTACATGTCGCCAATTTAGCATCGACGGAGGGAAGGAATTGACGCTAGCTATGGAGTACGGTAGCACTTACGGTCGACGGAGCTGGTTGACCCTCCGGCTGGCCGACTCATCATCTGGAAGGGATTATGAGCCTATCAATACACTTCGCTTGAGCTTCAAATTGACTGAGTTAGACTTTACCTCAAGGCTGACGAGCTTGGCAGCACCTTTCGGCAAGACTTTTGAAAACGACTCTGAGCGCGAGAGAGCACTTGCTCTCATCAATCCCGGAATTCGGACTATATGGGAAACTTTGTCTCAATTGTATATATAGTGGCCCAAGAAATAAAGAATATCAGGTGAGGCGCAATCTGGTTCAGCCTGTCAGCCCGCATCCGCTTATTATGCGCGAGAGTTCACCATAAGAGACGGGACGGCCACAACGCTTGAGGCACAGTGAGACAAGCCACGTTGCTTACAATTGCTTTGAAGATCCAAATACACGGGAGCCAGCAGGATCACGAGCAGAAGAGGCGGCGTACCGCTTCTCTTAATATCATACTACGATTGTAATCTCTGAACGGGGCTATGCCAGAAAACGTGATAAGGGAAGCGTACACTTTCCTTGATAGTCCGTCGTTTAGGCAGTCCGACGAGTGGTGAGCGTGCTCATCCGGCCGGGGTGCACCCAGCTCGCACCCTAAAAGCGGCAGTCTCGGATGAGCCACCTCTCGCCAAGACACGGAGGTTCAAATCTCCCGACATCTCGACCAGGCTTCATTTTGCGCTTAGCATATTCCCCTAGCATTGCGAATTGGCGATGCAGCCTTGGGTGCCATGGAGGACAAGGGAAAAGGCTTTTCCTTGCGCCAGAAGAAGTCGCGTCAAGTTGTGCCTAAGCAGATATCTGGTCCAATTCAGACGGTCCCCCAGGGTTCTCTTCGTCCAAACATAAATGGCAAGGTCGAGGCTTCGACTGCTAATACTTCTGACCTGGTCAAGAGAAGATATTCTACACGCTTTACTAATCTTCCAGACTTCAGCAATGCCGACGTGCCGCCTGTTCCCTCTCTTCCCACACTTCCTGCCCAATTTGCCCAACCTGATTCCCGTCCATCAACAGCCCGACAATATCAGCAGCTCCAACCAGATGCGAACGCCTTGAAAGATCCCAACCTGCAGATCGAGGACTTTTCCAGAGCTTTTCTATCAGACGCCTCTGATGAAGAGCTTCGAAACTATCAAGCAAGCCTTCAAAAGCTCAAGAATCGCACGTCGACCAATCTACAGCAAAATGTCTACCAAAACCGAACGCAATTCATCAAGATCTCTAAAGAAGCGGAAAAGCTCAGAGGAGAGATGCGGACACTTAGGGGCCTTATGTCTGAGCTTACGACCTCTCTCAACCAGGCTTCAATGAATGCTGGAGCACTAGAGCCCCGCGCGGCCTCGGATGATGGTGCAAGGTCACGAGCGCGCAAACAGGCAAACAGGAGCTCGGTAGCAAATCTGGAGGCGATGTGGAATACCCAATTACATACACTGTGGAAGAACGTCGAGGGGTCGCAAAAGTTCTTGCCAGCTATACCGGGCAGACACGTGGTCCTGGAGCAGAGTAATTGGCTAGAACTGGATGCTGCTACTTGGAAGGCAAAGCGCTATGCGCATATCTTTCTCCTAAACGACCATCTGATGGTTGCGACTAAAAGGAAGCGACGGGTAGATCCCAATGCTATGACTAATGGTGATACCGGGCAGAAAAGTTCTTCGAGAACAGTTGCCGACAAATGCTGGCCTCTACAGGATATCGATATGGTTGATCTTGCATCTGCTGGATCATCGGGTGCAAGTGACCGAGGCGGAATGTCCAATGCAATCAGCATTCGACACGGTCAGGAGTCCTTCACGTATCGTAGTGATAAATCATCAACCTCGGAGAAGACAAACCTCTTACAGGCTTTTCGGAGGACTGTTGATGAGCTGCGGAAGGCCTTACAAGCAGACATGGAAGAAAATGTTAGCAAGAGCAAAGAGAGTATAAATTATCTGACTGCTGGAGACCAAGCTTTGTCGAACAAGACGGATCTGCTGAGATCTCTCGGTGGTGCCCAAGACCGTCCCGAAATCTTGATTGATGTGGACGGAAAGCACCAAAATCTTCGGTGGGTTGAGGGTCAGATCGACGAGCTTGACAGCGAAGTGGCTTTGCAAAAGTTTGAAGACGCCGTTCGGCATGTTGAGAAACTTAGGAGGCTAGCCAAAGGCCTCAAGGGTAATATGTTAGCTCAAGATCTCATCACCACTAAGGTCGATGAAAGAGCTGCGACGCTTGCAGGTCAGTAACTTTGTAGCCTCTTATCCCAAAAACGAAACCTGATACTATACAGAAATTCTCGCCCTCCGCCTCACAGCCACTCACGCGCAGTTGACAGCAACTCAAGCCAATATCGCCTATCTCGTCCGCCTCAACTTCACTCCCCTCGCTCGCACCACCTATCTCGCTGCCCGCACTAATCTTATCCATACCCGCGCTCGCAGCATCATGTTTGAAGGCGATCTACCCCATCACATCAATCAGCTCTCCTATGTTTATTTTACATTGATCCGCAACACCGTTAAGACGTATCAGCAATGTTTCCCGCCAGTCATGATGAGCAGCTGTGTTCAATGGGCAAAGGAGAGGTTGGACGAGTTTAACGTGCTGCTAGGGAGACAACTCAGCAGCGTGAGGGCCGGCTCTGCGGAGTGGAACGATTGCTTCGGGAAGGCCATTGGCAATGCGAAAATAGTCGGTGAGGTGGGTTTGGATTTTGCAAATCTTGTGGGTTTGGGGTTGACGAAGGAGAAGAAGAATGGGGAGAAGGTTGAGAGACAGCGCGAGGGAGAGCATCAATAGCATTATAATACCCACCGTGTCTTGGCGGAAAAATATTTACCATGGCTACCCGGCGCTCAAATATACCTCACTTACACGATCTTTTGAATTTAGTTATGAAATAGTCATGGTCCGCATAAAATACCGGTACCTTCTCGTCCATATTCTCTACCCAGACCCAGCAGATCCCAAAGCAAAGACTCCCCTTAAGCCTCCAGGAACAGCCTTCCCAGGTCTCGTCCAATTCCACAGGCCAAGCCCCGACGACCTGACGCCTCAGCTCCTCGCGCGGGCAATTCGAGACCAGGTGCTCTTGCTATACGGAGACTACGGGCTCGGTCTCGTATCTAACAGTTTGAATGGTCAGTTCTACGGCATTCAAAATTATCTGTCCACCATTGATGTTTCAATCAGTCAAATACCTCTCCCCCGCAACTTCGACCGCAATAATCCGCTGCTCTCGCTCACACTACCGACTGGTGTGGGCAGCTTTGTCGTTCACGACACAGCTGACAAAGACGTCGAGACAGGGTCAACCAACAGCCTGCGCAATCCAGGTGGTTAGGGTCTCTGGTACAATCAAGAAGGCGGAGGAGGAAGCTATTAGGAGGGCTAGAGCTGCGATACTGCGGGCTAAGAGGGAGAGTGGTGAGGAGTGTATTGATGGGCTATTGGGGATACTGGGAAAAGATGACGAAGAGGCGTTGCAGGGCGGCGAAAATACTACGGCTGGATTAGGTGTCTCAGACGTGGATGAAGAGATGGGGACGGATTCGGACGGAGACGGCTGATCCAATTACAAGGGAATAAGCTTGCATTGCCGATCCTTTCCAGGCATCCACACGCAAACACTATAATGCTGCTTCGGCCAAGTAACGCCAATGGCTATGCAAAGAACAACGCTCAGTATCAGGATCGCCGCAGCACCTTCACGCTGCTCTCAGGAATAGGGCCCATCTCATCAAGATCACTGTCCTCGTCTCCAGCGTCCTCAGTTAACGGCGGCGTGTCTTGGGCCCTAGCCTCTTCCTCTCGCTCTCTCGCCTCCAACTCATCGAACTCTTCCTTTCGGTCGATCCACCGCTCTTGCACATCTTGGACCGTCATCCCATTTATGCCCTCCCTCATGGCAACCTGCCAAACCGTATCGTTCGCGCCCTCAGCACCACCAAATGCATATCCGCCAGCTCGATCAATTGCCTGCAGCAGTGTCATCATGCTCCTCTTGTCCTCGACAGCCAAGGTCTCGAAGCCAACAAGGCCGAAATCTTCCACTAACTCAACGACTGCGTTGTTGAGACCTTCGAATTTAGGATGCCGCATGACTGGGTTCTCGCTCGCGAGATGAGGAAGCAGGTATGAGAGGTCCTGGACTTCGGTATAGAAATCCAGATTGAACGGAAGGGGTCCATAGCTCGCAAGCTTATCGATCTTGGTAATGACATTGAGGTGTGGAAGATCCATCTGGAGCATGGCTCTCAGAGAAAGTAGGAGCGTCGAGATATACAGCGAAGGCAGTGTAAGACAATAAGAGTCTGTCAGGTGTAGTGCCACTAGCTGTGGCGCCTCAATTCATCAGTTTCATCTTCACGTAAAATAGCACTCTAGCAAGGCTGAAGGGAAAAGCGGACTCTATACCCAAGCTTCTGTATCCTAAAAAACACATTCCTCAAACTCGAATGATGCGTGAACAGCTCCACCTGGCCCGGACAATCAAAAAGCACATAATCCTCCCCAAGCCCCTTCAAACCCTCCTCCAACCAGTCCCCATTGTGCTCGAGCTCTTCGAGCGCATAAAGCGTCCCTCCGTTCGGCCCCAGCTCTTCCTCTGCCATTACCTGCTCGAGCGTGACGAGGTCTCGGATGTCGAGCGCGCAGGGGTAGGATGTGCGATCGTTGGCGGGGTCCAGGTTCACGACTGAGCACTTGCGGCCGATGGCGGAGAGGAACTGCTGCATGCCATCGCAGTAGGTGGATTTGCCGGAGCCTGGAGGGCCGATGACTAGTTGGGCGAAGGGCATGGTGAGTGTTGCAAAGGCGAAAGGCAAGACCGTGGTGTTGCGGCGGAGAACTTTGTGCTTTGGCTCGCACAGAGGTCGCCGCTTTAAGGCACACCCCGCTAGTGCCTACATGCCTGACGTTTGCTCTGTCACTTCTGGCTCTGAGCAATTGTTCCAGGTATCAAGCTCCTCTTTAATCTGGGCGATGGACAATTACTCTCTCCATGACTCCAACGTCAAACGCTTACTCTGACATTATGATACAGCGTCGCTCTGGTCAATTCGTATCGAAGCCTCCCCTAGCACATCGCCCGAGGCCCACGGGATTCGATAAATAAGTGGACTATTAATCCTATATTGAATAGTGTCATATCCTGCTTCATCCTTACGCTTTGCCACCTGTCCGTGCTAGGTATATTAATCTCTGAGACTCTCTGTTTGGAGATTCCAAACCCGTGAACGCCAAAGAAATGCTCAATTATTAGATATGAGAGTCCAGTAAACACAAGCAGGCCAAGGGGAGGAGATTGAGCAAGGTTGCAAGCTTGTTTAATCTCTCTGTGTTCTTGATCGTGGATATATAAATTTAGAGAAAGCAAGCGTTTACTTCATTCGCTATAGTCAAAACTTTGAATGTATCTTGCTCTTACATTACGGTACCGGGCTGCTCCCACAGATTATCTAACCTCAACAATTTTCATCAGGCGCAACAATACGGGCAGCGGAACAAGTCCAGATCTTATACCAGAACCAGTACACCCATCGGGAGTCTCTCCACCCGCCGAAACCACCGCTCTTCCCACGCAAGCCTTTGTGCCAATCGGTAAGTGCCCACTAGCTAACCAGGCGAATCTTGGATCATTGGGAGTGTACTCAAAGTGCCATTTTGTCAAGTCGCCACACCCCTTAATCTGCTGCCTCAGACCAGAACCGTCTGTACCAAATCCAGTCGGGTCAAATTTCCCCCCTCGAATCTCGAAGTAGTCGAGGAAGACTTTATACCAATCACCGCATATATCAGCGTCCTGGTCTGCTGGGATTTTTATGGGAGAAGCAGGAGGAGGAAGTGGAGGAGGAGGAGCAGGAGGAGGAGGAGCAGGAGGAGCAGGAGGAGGAGGAGGAGGAGGAGGAGGAGGAGGAGGAGGAGGAGGAGGAGGAGGAGGAGGAGGAGGAGGAGGAGGAGGGGCTGCATTGGCTTGTCTGTTGGAGAGGATGGTATTGATGTTCGCTTCTGAGTGGTGGCTGTATGCTGTACCCTTGGGATGGAAAATACGACGCCATGATTCAGGTAGAGCAGCGACAGATGGGTCAGCGCTGTTTTTTAGATTGTCGAGAGCCGCCTCGAAAGCTTCCTGGCTTTTCAATACGTCGTTAAAATTAGAGGGGGGTTACTAGGATGTTGCAACGCTATTTCTTTGGCCGATGTCAGGGATTAGTGCATTGAGAATCGCTTGTGGGAGGCTGTAGTCGTTGCTTGAGGCGGGCCCTTCACCGCCATTCCACGGGCTACCAGTACGAATTAGTTGAGGGCAAGCCTTTAGGCTTTGGTGTTCAAGGGACGAACCTATCTGAAGCCCAAAACCAGGTATTCGACGAGGTAGGCCTCTCCAGATCGGTGTCGGCCTTGGGGTCGCAGAATTGATGATCAGTGTAGGAATCCTGGAAGCCATCAACGTATATGACGCCTTTATCGACCAGTCTCGAAGCCGATCGTCGGAGCTGAAAATTGAGGTCTCTGACTATGTCATTCATTCTTTTCCGAAGCTGTGTGGTGATCAGCGTATCCGTCGTCGTCTTCCTCCACCACTGGAAAGACACACTTTTGCAACCCGTATCGACTTCGTTCCAGAAAGGCACGTATCCGTTAACATATAGTTGAAAAGACTCAGGTGGGTTCGCGCCTTCATTGACGCAGTCTTTGACTATAATGGCAAGAAACAGTTGATCAAGAGCACCTTGGAAACCTGTCTTGGATCTTGTTCTCAATGCTAGTCAGAACGCTGTCACAGTCCTGAAATGCATAAGTTGATACTCTGCTTGTACGGGAGTTGTGACCATACTGGGATAGTCGGCCAACCCCAGGCTCGGATGACACAAGAGTTGATAGCGCTACAGACCATCAGCATTTCATGATTGAACTTTCTAAGACATCATATCGCCCTTACGTTGCGAAACCAAGATCATTTCCGCCTATGGTAATAACCGCAAACTAAGGCTTCCCAAAGTTTGTGTAACCTTCGGGTGCCTGGTCTGAGAGCTGTACTGTATTCATTAATCCAAGAAGACGCATGTTAGTCTGAAATCTGAGAACCAACCTGGTAACTCCAAACGTCTTGCATCGTATTGCCTGAGCAAGCGCCGAAGTCGAGTTTCCGGTCCGCAGCATTCCCAGGCTATCTACCGTCCGCATTCATCTGCATAGGATAAGCTTTGTCATAGCGCCTGCAAGCCTGCGAACTGCCTTGATAATCGTCGAGGCCATTAGGTCTAATACCGGAGGTGAAAGAATCGCCAAGAGCACTCCACTCCTTTATTTCGTTGGTGGACAGATGCGTAACGTATAGTCTGAGATTGGCCGATGTTACGGCAGACGATATCGATGCGTATAGAGAGGCGTTTGCTGGAAACCTAGCTGACGGAAGGGGCGCTTGTGGTAGAGCATGGACTACAGGTATGGCGACGGCCAGTAGGGTAAACAGCTTCATCATTTTCATATAAAGGGAAGCAGGCTGTTAGTGAACCAATGTTACTGGCACCGAAATCCGGAAACTGTCGGGGCTCCTTCGGTGAGAAAGATTGAATAGAATGAGAGAGGTTCAAGCAAATGTTCAATGAGTGAATCCACTGATGTAGGAATATAGTGTATTGGAGAGCTGGTACAGATAGAAAGGCTCTCTATATTGGTCTTATGTTAAGAGTAATGAAAGCTGCCACAAAGCATTCTCCGTCTCCTACCTACTACCGCGCCGTATTTGAGTCCGCCGTAAGACATCTCTCGATGCTGATGTGTTTTTGCCCAGCAGGTAAAGGTTTAAGCGACGAAAGTATTATGCGACGATTAGTTGACATCCAAGGACAAGGTCATTAGGACCAAGTAACTTGTATTCTGTAAGCCGAAGATCACCCGAATCAATTCAAGATATGCTCTCATTATTCCCACTCTGCCTGTTATTAGGAACTTTTTGCTGTAAGACTTGTAGACTTGTTTACGCGCTACATTGTCGTCGTAGACACTTCGGTGATAAGGGCAATTACTGTGAGATTGTCGCGAATAGAGGGTCTTTATAATTTGCTTAGTGGCAAAAGCCGATTAGAGAAAACCATGCCCGCAAAGCTCTTTACCTTGCCCTTAACACGGTTTCGTTCACAAACGAGTATCTTCCCAACACCTACCCAACACCCCCATTGAAATGTCTACTCGTACGTGCCAGCTACCTGCAATGCTTCTGGACATTCGGATTGACAGCTCACAGCACAATTCGAACTCGCAAACCCCCCAACCGACGCGATCTCCGCCATACAGTTTGCGCCCACTTCCCTACGGCTCCTTGTAGCGTCCTGGGACAAGCATGTCTACCTCTACGACACCTCGAGTACTGGTGGCCAGCTACTCAATAAATTTGAGCACCGAGCGCCCGTTCTAGATGCGTGCTTTGGGGAGAACGACGAGGAGGCATATACCGCAGGTTTGGACTGGGATGTCAGACGGTGGGCTATCCACACTGCTGCTTCTTTTCCATAGAATCTAGGGCTTACGCGAGATACAGTATCAACCTCACCACAGGCGCCCAGACGGTGCTCTCCGCCCACGGCGCTGGCGTCAAGTCCGTTCTCTACGACCGACAGCACAATATCCTTGTCTCAGGCTCCTGGGACTCGACATTGCACATCCACCACCTCTCCAAACCGTCCGAACCAACCGTCAAAATATCCCTACCCAATAAGCCCTTCTCCCTTTCCCTCACCTCTACCAAGCTCGTGGTAGCAATGGCTTCCAGGGCCTTGCACATCTATCAACTCGCGGATTTGGCCTCCGACTCTGCGACCTCAGACATCGAACCGTGGCAACGGCGGGAATCGTCTCTGAAGTTTATGACAAGAGCAGTGGCTTGCATGCCCAACGACGAAGGGTACGCGTCTTCAAGCATCGAAGGCCGTGTAGCCGTTGAATGGTTCGACCCGTCATCCTCGTCTCAATTGCGGAAATATGCGTTCAAGTGCCATCGTCAAGCCTCTCCCGAAGGGGTAGACGTGGTCTACCCTGTCAATGCGCTGGCTTTTCATCCTGTGCATGGAACCTTCGCTTCAGGCGGTGGAGATGGCTTCGTAGCGCTTTGGGACGGTATTGCCAAGAGGAGGATCCGGCAGTACCAGCGGTATACGACGAGTGTGAGTGCATTGAGTTTTAGCGGCGACGGGAAGTTCTTGGCTGTGGCTGTAAGTCCTGGGTTTGAGGACGGGCGTGAGGGCGTGGGGGAGGGGACGGTGGGTGTTTTCATTAGGGAATTGGGAGAGAATGAGGCGAAAGGAAAACGAATTAAGTAAGCGGGATTGATCTGGCAGTATGCACCATCTAGCATTTGGGCCACATGTCCTATCGGAGTTCCTGCAATGTTCGAGGGCATTAGTTCGGTGAACCTAGTGCATGCATGAGCGGTCAATGACCGGATCGGTCTCATGTTATTGCATGTAGTAATTGAGACGGAATGTACAAGCCTCACTACCTTCACATCATCGTGTGACATCCTTCGACGGTTTGGGTAACACCGATGCATTACATCGGTGATGTCTCCTAAAAGCTCTACTTCAAAAAAGACCGCGCAAGCGTAAAACGAGTCAATAATCCGCAGCGCATTTGCCCATCACTTGCCCTTGATCCTTCCCTGCTCGATATGCACCTCCATGGACCGAAAAACCCCTAACTCCGCAAAGGATTGGCGAGAATGACGGCGCTCGGCGTACCAAAAGGCGCCTCCCAGGTTATAAAGCTATAGCTTGCGCCCTCCACTTCATCGGGCCCTTCGCATAACTTTTCCATCACCGCTTTGCTGCGCCATGCACCTGCCACGGTGATGGAAACCTCTCATTGGCTGCCTGCACCATGCCGCGAATCCTACATCTTCTGCTCCCCTACTCCTCTCGTTGCTTGCATTCCGTTCAATTTTCGTTGGGCATCGTTCAATTACCACATGATCGAACGCATTCCGTGATTAACTGTCGTGTCTAACGACGACAGATGGAGAGATTTGGAAGAAATGGGCCAAGCTGTTGGCTGCTGCACGTTAACATGATAAGCCAATTGGCGGCCAACCCACCCCCTCCTTCTGAGTACCCCACGAATGGTGGGGGGCTTGTACCTTACAAAGCAAAGCAACCGTTGAGACGAATTATGACTTTTCATAGTCTTAGTCTAAAGTAGGTTTCTCGAGGGCTTCGGTCGGGAGAGAGATTGATTCCTTCAGGCGGTCAGTGTCCTGGCACCTGGCTTTTGCGCTTGGTGTACTTCGAGTCATTTCTTCTTGTTCTTCGCGGTCTCTTTCCTTCTCCTGCTCTAGTTCTCCATTACTTGAACCACTCCTCACGTCCCGTAACTTTTTGCTGCTCTCACTCAATGCTCTTTGCCGTTAGACGCACCCACAAACTCGGAATCCTACTTTGACGCATTTTGTCTAGACCACTACATGTGACCAAAAAATACCTCAAGAGAGTACAAGCCGCGTCATCTCATATTCACCCTGAACGATCAAGCCAGTGAGCCGTCGAACGAACTAGCACACCACCGCTCCACGATACTCCCAAGAACCTGTGATTACCCGTGTCGTCGACCTACCTAGGCTCTCATTCCTAACATCAGCATTACAAAGACCGACCAAAAGAACCCAAGACAAAGATGTTGCAGAACACTATAGAAGGAAAGCAAGCAATGGGACCCGACAAAGCCTATATGGAGGCACGTCCCAACAGTGACACAGGCATCGTCCGTACCGGAGACGAGGCTACAGTGGAGGAAGAGACTACCTTGGAAGGGGAAGAAGAGATCCTGGCAGGCGATACCCAAGGTGACCGTTCAACGGTAACTACCGAGTGGTCTCATGATAAGAAGGTCTTCAGCCCTCAAGCGAGTCCCATCTTGGAGGCAGAGACAAACCCAACATCGAATGCCTCTGGATTTTTGGAGGAGCTAGACCTTGAGCGAAAATGCACAGAGTCACCGTTGGATTCTATGGAGGCAGTTCAAGGATCTGACTCTGTACACTCGGCACAGTCTGACCCTTCTACGGGAGACAACAACTCCAGAGAGGGCGGACCAATAGCGGTCAACGCTGGCAAAGTCGAGGCTATTGGAGACCACTTCGGCGAATCTAGCACAGAAACCTCGCCCCCAAGGTTTCATGACCCCAAAAACAGTTGGGAAGCGCAACAAATCAACCGGAGGATCATGCAAGCATGTGGTACATCCCCAACACACCTTATTGCAGTCTTTCCCTGACGTTGTTTGTAGATAAAATGGATGATATCAACCGCCACCCCGAGGCACGCTTCCAAGATCATGGATCCCCTTTCCAAGTGTCCGCACGACCGAAACCGTTTGCTGAATCTGCCGTTGATGTGGAAAACGACATCGCCTACAAGCCCAAAGTACATTCACAGCCGGGTCCCCAACCGCGCCTCGACATAGAGGAGGGATGCAACATCGATATGCCAAGAAGACGAAGATCTCTCTGTTGTACTATCATGTAGATGCATAGTCTAGGATGCGAGGATATGCCTCTCTGTTGTTGTGCTGCGGGAAAGCTCTGATTGCATTTCTGTCTTTTCAGCGTGGAGTTGGAAGGCATTGGTCATACCCCTCGCGTCGCAGGTCACACGAACCCCTCCGTAGCGCTGGCGCTTGTGCTTGGACTTCAGCATTCACTCGCATGCCTATTGAATTTTATAAAAGTAGGTCTTGGTTTCATGGTAGGTTGCAGTTACCCGTTAGATAATTGTCCAATCAGCATAGATAATCAAACTCCTCAATGTACGGTCACTCCTTACGGATCACGGAGTAGATAGAATGATGTTGACGCGTATTCAATGTGCCCAATGAAATGTAGTCTGATCATGTCGACACAAGTGAAAGCCGAGCAGCGTGCATTTGCAATACCTGTGTCTTCCTCTGAGGAACGGCGGAACAGGCCCAAGGTTTCCAGGGTCCATATCATCAGAACGTCAATCAGTCCCAGAGTCCAAACGTGTGGGTGGTAAAGAACCTGGTTTGCGAGAGGGTCGGCTCGTTGCTGCCAAATTGTCCTGGGTCCCCATGGCGCTGTATGAGGAACCTGTAGCCTGCCCAATTGGAAGGTTGTGTTGACAGGACAAGCTGCGCATGCGGATGCAAATACTTGGAAGCAAATGATGTGCCTCTCCATCGAGGCTTGCATATACACGTGATCAGAAAAGTGGAATGGTCCAACCCTCGCTGGTCAATCGAAGACCTAATTTCAAATGGATTAACATCTCATTGGCTATGGTATTCTGCTCGAGGCCAAAGTGATAAGATGTTGATAGGAACTGTCGTCGGGGTACATAAAGCACTGACACAAGCGGCGGAAACGGCAAGCCTGCCCTAGCCTACCCCCCTCGTTGCTCGCAAAGGTGGGAGCTGGGTTGGCATGTCACAGGATGTCGATCACTAATGAAGGGTGAGACTGCAGATCAACAAAGTACAAATAGCGATTGGCGAGTCTTAATCTGAAGCTAAAGCTTCCTTTCCTTGAGACGCACCCACTTCCCTCTTCAGCCAAACTTCTACAATATACAGTCCTCGGTGCCGGACAAGCCTATCGAGCGAGCTTGATGTCTGCAACAACAAGCACAGTCCGGAAAGACAGGTTAGTAAAGGAGGATAAACGAGACGTAGCCCACGTGCAGAGGGCAGATGACGGAAGAAAACAGCCGTTGGACAATGTTTCGCAGTGGCTTGCGTTGCAAGCGCTACGCGTGAGACCCGCATCTACAGGAGCAGATTTAGGTAAAATTTCCAATCCTGGAAGAGACAAGGAATTCCCACACTTGCACGCACAGCACCGCTGACTCAGAGTACGAGTACATAGCAGCCAGCTCGAGTGATGAAGGCCGGCCCACGGGTCATTTAAATGAGCCTGTCGTGACCAAAGGCAAGGTTTTGACTGAAACACGTTGTTTTAAAGACCGCGCCAACGGTCCCACAGCATCCGACAGATTGGACCAGGCTCGTGGCTTGCGTACTTTAAATTTCGAAGTCAAAGAGGGCGTCCGGAAGGCGCTACAGATCCGCTGGTAATCATTACCGGCGGCTCCAAATACAAGCGCGAAAGACTTGCGTTCCAAGACCCAATTTCTCAATCCGTGATTGAAGTGGAGAGTTTTGAAGCTGCGTGGGCCACTCACTCTGTCTCGGAGCATTCGATGCCTTCCTCGGAGTTCATATCGTACAATGAGGCGGAACCTTATAATGACAACACCGTGTCAGATGCGGCCGTGTGCGATTTGGGGTCCTTGCGTTTCGACTACTCGAATTCACTGTCCACCTCTGAAACTGCTTCCCAGCGCGACCCCACCAGTTTCGATGTAGCCTCACAGGGTTTGGGTACTCAGTTTGAAAGGAGTTCACCCGTCCGCTGCAGCTTAGAGTCAGTGACTCTGCCAACCAAAGACGAAGCAGAGTCTATATCGGATGGGGTCATTCGTGCACGTGGTAAGCCCCTCTCATCATTCCCAAGAAGTTCAGGCTAACAAATCCCAGCCTACATGAGCTATATTGAGTGCCTGGATAGGAACGCAAGCAGAGAGCTTTCTTCCTCAAAGCATGAATGCGGCAGCCAGGTCTATTATGATATTTCTTACAATCACGAAGGCTGTGAGGACCTTGATGAGATAGAA
The DNA here is from genome assembly GCA_033085395.1 of Xanthoparmelia taractica. Classification (NCBI taxonomy): domain Eukaryota; kingdom Fungi; phylum Ascomycota; class Lecanoromycetes; order Lecanorales; family Parmeliaceae; genus Xanthoparmelia; species Xanthoparmelia taractica. The sequence continues at coordinate 12,965 of JANQBS010000392.1, read as the reverse complement.
GACGACGGGGGATGGTTTGAGCTGCAGCGATAGACATCGATCCTACAGTCTCGATCCCTGTCCGAGACTATGTCATTCCTCGTGTCATTGACTTTGCGCAAGAGAAAGTGAATGACAGGGTTATTAGTATCCTCAATTACAGAGCTCGGATGGCAGCAATTCCAGGAGCAAGCATCATCGCTTGGCACGGTACCACAAATCGAAAGCCTTGGTAATAGCAGGCCAGGCCCGTACTTAGTATCACCAGGTATTCGAGGATTCAAAGTCCTTCAAGTCCCCTGACGAGTAGTTAATGGACGGTATCAACGACATGTGCAAATTCCGACGTAGTAAATTCGTTTATTGTATTGAACGCAGTCGGTTGCATTTGCTTGGTCGAATGCAATGAAAAGGCGAGAATAATAAGGCGCCTCGAGGCGACTTGCATGAGAAGAGCCCCTCTCAGGACGCTCCATCTGGCTGTTTCCCAATCACCACTGGGGAATGAGCATACCCTCCACCCTCTATCAGACGCAGTATCTCGATGATCATGTGCTCGTTGCCAAAGGTTCGAGGATCATTCCTCGCGGTATCTACCTTTTCCTTACGTTTTCGGACACAGCCTTTATCTTTGCTTTTTCTGAATGCTTGATAAGGTTGCTCTTCCACGAATTAGAACATCAAGCAACACGTGCAAGTCGGTGCTAGCGAACTCCGTGACTGTACGAGACCGAACAGCTTGAATGTGAAACTCAAATGATAATGATTGTCACGAAGAACTAGAGCACGGCCCAGTCTAGCCGAATTCAACAGTCTTGAACATTCACGCTTACTCTGAGCATGATGTGGGGATGAGAAATTCCCAATGATCATTGCACAACCGAGACAAATCCCTGCCCGGCGTGATTTCAAGCCTTGCATAGTCAGCCTACCGGACCGCGTCGCGAGAAGATTGAGACGGAGAAAAAATCTGCATTTCCGAGTTGCTTCACTCTACATCATCTCTATGTACGCAGTCCTCACATTAGCATGCTAATGTGGTATACGGCTCTTTAGGCAGGTCTAGCCCGCCATTTTCTCGATTTCGGCGAGCCAGGTCCAAAGCCGGAGAGTTGGCCTTTGGAGTGGACCTCGAAATTTATAGGTGCTAGCCTCTGAAAACATTTATTGCATTCCCTAGCCTTGATTTCGAGCTGCAACTAATTTGCTAGCCTATGTTGACAAAGGAGGAGCTCTTTCCGGCACTCTTTCTTGTGAAGCCACTTGCGCCGTCCATTTTGTAGACTAAAGTTCGTAGTAATAGTCGCAAAGAGAAAGAGCGGCTAGGGCACGACTTGAGGAATCGTTACAGAGGTGTACGCACTTCGCAAAGATCCGCAGTAGCGCAAAATGAGCTCCACGCCCGGGTTGCGTGACAGCTCTATAATTCAATAGATCCATATGGGGGAGGGACATCATAGAGGAAGTCAACGCCTCTCCAGTCCAATCAGAAGCGAGCCTCGTGAAAATACGCCAGGCTGGAATACTTCTCATCGGTAGGTCAACGCCGGGGCTGCGGCCAGATCACAGTAGTAGGCAAGGCTGAGGGACGCTCGCACACAAAACGAGTCCCTACCCAAGCACTACGAATGGAGGAGGTCAGAATGAATAGGACAGCATCGTCGTCTGTCTTTGCGATATCACAGCTCGCTACACGACTTTTTCTCCGAGACCCAACTGTTCTATGTGCTCGAGAGGACACCTCCTAGATTTCAAGTGATTCGCGACGCTGGAAACAAATATACGGTTGTCTGCAGCAGCAAAATCCCTAACGGGGCTAGACCTGCATATCGCGTTCGAACACTAGCCCAATGGTGTGGGATCGGAAGAACAGTGACTGCACACCGCGTGCAGCTCGGGGACCGTGTCAGGTGATAGGCAGAGTTTCCCATAACCTTGTGGTCTGCAGGCTCTAGAAGCAAGGTAAGTTGCTCGTTTCTATGTCGGGTACTTAGGTACATCGCTTCGCGCAGTCTTTGTGGAAATTCGAGTACTCCTAATCATTCTTCTTTAATATTGAGACCTTCAGCAACGCTCTGCTGACTACCAGCCTCGTATTCGGACAAGCCTTTACTTTACTAGGCTAGAATCCTGGACAGAACCATCGGGCACTTGCGCATGATGCGTGTCAAGCTAGCCTGGTATATTCAGACAAGCCGGACTCGAAGATCATCAACCAATGCTCTTCACTATCACATTTCGTAGCATGGTCACAGCGTTTTATATTTGTGATAGTTGGCTTGCCTGGCTAGCTTTTGGTGATGACGCTTGCCCCCCAACGGCAGCCATGCTAGCTTTCATTCTGACCGAACTCCCAGGTCCCTTAACATCCCGGTGAATGACAGGTGGATCATTGCACTGAATCTCAGCTTCGTTGAAACATCATTGCGGGAGTAGACTCTCGGTTTCTTCAGCGGAGGAGGCAAGTTGCAACGGTTTTAGAGAGCAGTCACTCCGGATGGCGAATCAAATTCGTCTGAATAAACTTGAGGAAGACCCTGTGGCCCCAGCACCGAGCCTTCATCGCCTGCTTGCGACAGGTACCAATCATGATAACGATGTAGCCATAGAACGCCTGATACGCTTGAATAGCTTGTATGGTAAAGACGCTCCAAGAGATCTTTTTACTGCAACATCTGCCTCTCTAGAAAGCCCCAGAGCCACAGATGCACACAGCCATGAGCAAAAGATATACCCGACGAATACGTCATCAATTGAAAGTTCAGAATCAGAGAAGGCTGTAAAAGGGTCAGACGATGAATCTCCGACTGACGTTCAGGTGATGTTTCAAGAAGCTGCGGTGAAAGAGCTAGCGGGTCATATTCCCAAAGATAGTAGTGACGAACTGTATCGGCGCGGAAAGGAGGTTCGTATATCTCGAAGCTACTTCTTCCTGTTTGGGACCAGAGCTTGAGGCAGAAGACATACTGTAAAAGGGTCCTTTTACTCGAAAAGTCTGTTTTACGATTGAGGTTCTTGGCTGAAAAAAATAATGCTGACCCCGAACTCTGCACAGGCTGGGGCCATCATGAATGGTGCGGATCGCGCGCTCAATGTCTATTTTGGCAGCCATTTTGACCAGGAGAACTCAAACGATATGGGGTTTTGGCCTCTCGCAGCCTCGAATCGTGAGGAAGCAGAAGCGATGGTCGAAGGGCTAGAGCGCGCTCATGGTATTCCACCTTGAGACAGGTTCATCTACCCACTGACACAATGAGCAGAAGCAACACGAATCACTTTTGAGTGAGGAATATCCTGCGTGCATGTCTCTCAACGGCATTTTCTCGAGCGGAGAAACAGGAGATATTGTCGATCAAGTTAGATATGTGTACGGGTAGTTGTCGTCACACTCTTTATGGTGCAAGTATTAGCATCAGCAGAGTTTGGCGTTAGAAAATAGCGGTGTTTTTGCCAGTCAATCCCTCAACATACTGGCGTCTCATTTGTCAAGGCCCCTAGCTTTAACGAAGCGAGCTATCTGCTCTTTGCAAGTTTTTTCAGCATACTGCTCTAATATATCATAAAGTGATATGATTTCTTGTGAGCATTCGACAGCTGCCTTGATGTCGATCTCGCCTTCGGCCAGCCAGCTGACAAGGTTCTGCACCTTCTTCTGCTGGGTACTTTGACCTCCGTGCACGCTTCCAGATTGGTCCTTCGTCATGGGTGCGGCATTGTTAAGAGCTGCTGCGGTGCTCGCTGCGGCCTGCAAACCTGCCTGCGTTGGCTTCAATGTCAGGGCCAGGAAGATTGCAGTGACCGCGATCACATGTGGTGGATAGAGAAGCGGTAAGTCAGTCATATAGTGATCATTGATGATGGACCATGCCAGCGAAGTGTCATCTTGTGCCATGTTCAATGTGGTCTGGAGATCCTGCAAGGTACGGTAAGGGTGATGAATGATGAGCTGGGAATCCATCTCGGAGATCAAGTAGAACTCGCATTCGCCTAGTTTTGAAACATCCGAGATGATGAAGTCTGCATGAATTTTTCTTCAGCGAGGATGAAGTGAGGCACAATCCAATCAAACGAACCTGGCCACATTTGGCGAGCTTCGCTGACGACAACTCTGATATGCTGAGGGCATTCCTCCATCTTGCAAGCCAAATATAAAGCAGTAGCTAGGACGAGGTAAGGGTTTGTGCGGCGAATCTCCACTTTGCTGTAGAATCTGCGGAGATAAACTTGTGCTGTGGCAAGAGCTTGCTGCCTTACCACCAGTTTCTTCCCCAATTTGCCCAACTCTAATGTACTTTTGTCAAGAATTCTGCCGTGTTCAACAAGGCATGTGAGTACGTACGCTGATTGAAGAACTGGCTGAGTAAACGACGGTCTGGCAGTGGATATTGCTGCACCAGAGCGCGATCGTCATCCTCAAGCTTTTGCCGGATTTCTGCCAGAGTTTCACTAGAAACCTGCCAGTGGCGGCGCTGTGTCGACGCCCAGTAGTTTGCTGCCATGTCTCAATATGTGGTAGTCGAGATGCGACTCAGAATGCCTCGCGATACGGACATCGACGAGATAATAATATCATTGTGACCACAACATTCGACCTTTGGGTCCAGGCTAGAGGAAAGCAAAGGGAAAGGTGCCACTGCCGCTTAATCTATGCTACAGTAACACTGTACGAAGTAGGCATTACCTTGAGCAAACTCACCTTCGGGCCGATACACTGAATCCCGGAAGGATGAATGCCAGACTTTTCGCGGTCCGAGCCGAAATTTAGCCGCCAGCCTGACCCCGCTGGTGCCGCTGCTGCTATCACAACAAGTAAATAATAAAATCCTCAATTAACCAAATCTCAGCACCTACAATCACGACCTCAACCATCGTATTGTGCTGAGATCCTGTACGGGCATTTATTGAGTCTCTTCGAAGATTATGGCTTAGTCCTATTTCTGGACAACAAGCGAGAAATCTGCTTCTCTCCGGAGGCCATGAATCAACAGCGCTAATTTGACCTTCTGGCCTAATGGACGGTGAAGACCAGACCGCCCAAGATGCCCGAGTTGACAAGTTATGGAAGACATTGGACACTCGGAACGAGGGTCGATTGAATCTCAATGGCCTGAAGAAGGGGCTCAGCAACATAAACCATCGTTTGTACCACCTCATTCTGCTAGGAAGCTTCCTGACATTCAATGTAGCTCTCAAGAACGCGGACTCCCTTCTCCAAGACGTCATGAAAGCTGTGGATACGAATGAAGATGGCCGTATTGATTACTCTGGTGCGTTCAAAGGGAACGCCAATATGGCACGTAGCTGAGGAGCCAATCAGAATTTCGAATGTTCGTCGAACAGACGGAGAAGGAGCTCTGGCAACTCTTTAAGAGCATCGATCGAGATCACAATGGCCAATTGGATAAAGGAGAAGTGAGATCGGCTTTTGAAAGAGCTGGGATAAAGCTGCCAGGAACAAAGCTTGATCAATTCTTCTCCGAGGTTGATACCAACCACGACGGTGTCATCACATTTGATGAGTGGAGGTACCCAGATGTGTCTCTAAGGATTCTACTATATGCTAATACAACAAATTCTAAGGGACTTTCTGCTGTTCATCCCGGCGAATACCCCGAATTTACGAGCAGTGCTTTCCTACTATTCTTCCACCGTCACCGTCAATCCAGAGGGGGATGTGCACATATCAGACGATGCCGTGGAGGGACTAGGTAAAATCCACTTTCCTTGGACTCTCTTTGCAGCTTTGTTCGGCCTAGCCAAACCGGCCACTGTGAAAAGTCGCCTAAACCCCACGTCACTGGTAGTCGAACAGAAAGCTTCCGCACAAGCTACAGCAAACTCTGTACAGGTCACTTTCCCCTGGGATCCGGGCGATCAGGACGCTCAATATGAAGACATTTATGACCCGGACCAGTCTGCAGAAGATCAACATGCGCCCAGAGAAATGCTCCTGCTGACGGATCTTTCCCTTCCGGTAGGTTACTTCGTGGCCGGCGGAATCGCAGGCGTTGTCTCTCGAACAGCGACTGCACCTTTGGACCGCCTGAAGGTGTACCTTATAGCGCAAGTTGGGGTCAAGGACGACGCAATAAACCACGCAAAGTCGGGAGCTCCTTTGAAAGCAGCGAAGACAGCAGGGAGACCCTTGGTAGAGGCAACCCAGGCATTATGGCGTATGGGAGGTATGCGAAGTCTGTTCGCTGGGAATGGCCTCAATGTCATCAAAGTAATGCCAGAGTCCGCCATCAAGTTTGGCAGTTATGAGGTATAGAAGTAGACATCTTGAAACATTTCAAGCTGACCAATGCCGCAGGGTTCTAAACGTCTGCTGGCACGCGTTGAAGGTCATGATGATCCGAAAGCCCTGAAGCCTTGGACACAGTTCTTCGCCGCTGGAATGGGAGGAATGATCTCACAGTTAATCCCTCTATCTGGTATCTCTAGCAAGCATTACTTACTTTGATCTAGATTCTGTGTCTATCCACTGGATACTCTGAAATTGTAAGCCCGAATCCCATCCGTTCCGAAGCGTCAACCCAAACACTGACTCTAACCCAGCCGTGTTCAAAATGAGACCATCAAAGGTGGCCTTCACGGCAATGCCTTAATCCTCGCCACTGCTCGTAAGATGTGGGCTACCAGTGGTGTTCGCCCCTTTTACCGCGGCCTTCCTATGGGTCTCGTTGGCATGTTCCCTTACAGTGCCATCGACCTTACTACCTTCGAATATCTCAAGCAGATCATCACCAAGCGCAAAGCGCGCCTAAAAAAATGTGATGAGAATGATGTGGCGCTGAGCAACGTTACTACGGCTGCTATTGGCGCTTTTAGTGGAGCGTTTGGCGCTAGTAGCGTCTATCCGCTCAATCTGCTTCGAACGAGACTACAAAGTCAAGGCACGGCTATACATCCACCGACCTACAACGGGATGTGGGATGTGACGGTTAAGACGATCGAGGGGGAGGGGGTAAGGGGATTGTTCAAGGGTATCACGCCCAATCTGTTGAAGGTGGTACCGGCTGTCTCGATTACTTATGTTGTATATGATAATTTGAAAGCCGCGCTAGGGTTGCCATGATGACATTGATCGCCATCTACTTTAAGAGCGGCGGGGAGGGTCTTCAAGGGCCCCAAGCACTGATGATACCAGTGGCTTTGATCGAATAAGGATATACCCTAACGCTGCGCGGATTTACTGGATAGAAAATACTCGAGGCATCTATTAGAAAAGGCTCTTGACACAAGTGCTGAAAGTGCAAGACGTGGTGAATGAAGTGGAAATAAAGAACAACTCTCGCGTACATTGCAACAATTGGTCGAATAGCAACATCAGCCGCTATATCATGGGAGGACTTCGTAATGGGTAGAAGCAGGGCGTTTGTGGGTTCCCAGGCTGAAAGTTAGCAGGCTGGTCTTGCCCTGCATTACCCTGCATGTAGTCTGCTGTTGCAGAAATCTCTTGTCCTTGCTAATAGGCTTTCATACCTTTAAGCACCAGAAGGGTAATGTGGAGCTAAAGTAGGCCTGGCATCAACACAGTTCAAAAGGGCTTAGCTTACGGACGATCCCGCTGTCAAAAACACGTGGGAAGCTACCACTAAAAGTCAAACATTAGTGGAGTGGGGAAATGTGCACAAATGTGCACAATCAAACCACGATTTTCAAAGTTGGCTCGTGACAAAACCCTCAAATAGGAAGGTGGTATCATTTTTACTAAATAAATTACTCCCCAGCGAGTCTCTTTCACTCCACCATGTCTTTCACAACAATCCTCTCCCTTCTCTCCGCCCTTATTTTATCCTTCACCGTACTCTCAGCCGGCTTTGCCAGACTCAACTCGCCAATAACGCCGGAGCAGATAGTCCTAGAGCGGAAAAACTCTACCACCACAAGTTCAATCACGCGGCGAGAATTTGTCGGTGTATTGGATATTCTGTGCGGCCTTATGCTCTTGGTGCCTCGGAGCAGGAGGCTGGGCGGAGGGATGGCATTTGTGCTGCTGGTAGTGGGACTGGTTTCGAAAGTGAGGGAGGGGAAGTCGGTGGGGAAGGCGGTGATATGCATGGGCCTTTGTGCGCTTGTGTGGCTATTTTGAGTACAAGGGCAGAAATCAGTGGGAATGGAATGGTAAAGAGGTCACTCTAATCCATTGCTATGGTCACGGAATTGGCTCATCGACCCATCGGCCTCATGAGTCACGATCATACTCATGCTCGTCGTCGTCGTTGTCTTCCACGTGCGCCTGGAATTTCCCTTTCCCCTCTTCAATCCACACCTCCATCCTAAACGCTCCGGCCTCGAGCGCTCTCACCGGCGTGGTCCGCACGCCTCCCAAATCCTTCCCCTTCTGACTTTCTCCTACCCTGAAGCTTTCGTCCTCTACATCGCCACTGCTACCCTCAAACCCTCCATATCCGCCACCCTCCCTTCTCCGCTCTTTCTGCAGGCCCGGCTCAGCAGCGATCCAGCGATCTCCTCTTCCTATCGGCGCGTCCACACCTTCTTCATCTCGCAGTTCGATGGCAAGTGTAAAGCTGCAGTCTTCCGGCAAGGGATTCAGGCGCGTCAGAGAAGTGGATAACCGGGCGAGGGTGGCGCGGAACTGCTCTGGGAGATCGGATGTAGGGGGAGGGTTGAATTTCTTGAGGTCTGCAGGTCTGGGTGCAGTGGGTGAGGGCATGTCAGTAGGTTTGTCGGCGCTCGCGGGGTCGCTGGCAAAGGGAGGAGCGAGAGTCGTGAGGGTTTCTGAGGGTTGGATGCGGGGGAAGGATGCGGTGGAGAAGACGTAGCGTTCGAGGGGCTTAGAGCTAGGTGGAGGGGCATGGATGACGACTGAGGTTTGCGCAACGGAGCACTATGATTTTCAGGATGATCAGCGACTCCACAAGACGTTGTTACGTGCCGCATCGTAGATCTGCAGCTGTTCGGGGATGCATAGCTTTGCAAATCCATGGATACTGAGCCCAGCTATATGTAAGAGAGACCCCTGGGCAGACCGTTCACTTGATCTCACTCAATTTCACCTAGGACTACTTTGTTCAAGTAGCGAACTATATAGCCAGCAGCCCAGAGTACTCGGAAACCGTGTGACACTTTCCACATAGCATTCGATGCCTTCAAAATTCAGCAATTCCCTGAATAGGAAGGCATTGCAACGCCTGTCTGGATACAACTACACCATATATAAGAGATATGTCAATACCTTCAACATCTCCGCTTCGACTGAAGCAACAGCGTCCATTATCCATTTGCACAGCCTCGGGTGTCTGCTCTGCCTCACGGGATAATTGTACTTGCGGGCTTTGATGAATGAGGTTTGAGGATAGATATTCCGCTCGTAGAGGATAGTGTGGATCGCAACGGTGAGAAAATCACTGTAAGCAGAGACAACAGCTTGATAGGTATCCAACACGGGAGCCTCGGAGTTGTAAGAAGCCATGCGTGAAGTAATCCAAGATCTGAAGAATAGCAAGAGCCATATGATATATGTCCGACTTTCCTTCTTCACTCCGGTCTGACTTTGGATTTCGCTAGTGTCGGCAAACCTTCCTGAAACGCGAGACAACGCTGCCGCTTTACTCGTATTCCCTGGGATATGCAACTCCCTGGGATATGCAACATTAGGGCTAGGGCTAGATTAGAATTTCAACGTTTTTTTGATCTATCTTGATATATCTATCTATATAGAGCCTTCTAATTAATATTCTAGATTGCTAAATACTTTATAGTTATTAATAAAAAAAAAGAAAGTATATTATACTAAGATATATCGAGTTTAATACGATATTGAAGTTATGATGATGGTAACCCTAGCCCTAATTTTACTATCAGGGTTAGAGATCTATCCGAGCCCTAGCCCTAATGTGGCATATCCCAGGGAGTTGCATATCCCAGGGAATACGAGTAGCGAACGCGTCCGGGTAGCAGGGGTGATGCCATCTTCGCGTCTATGGTCCGCTAGAAATGCCCATAGATTGGTAGGAGGTTCCGTTTGAGTTAGTACGAATACACCATCCCTTCGTCGGTTTCCAAAGCCAACTTTATTTCAGCGCTAAGCCAATAGTCAGTTTTTTCACCTGGTGTACAGCCAGCTTTAAGTTTTGTTAGTCGCTAAGAGGCAGGTGAAAACCTTTGAATAGACTTTCTATCCCCTGTGTATTTTATTTCTACGGTTAGCCGACTGCTTGGTCAGGTTTACTCTAAAAATTAAAGTATACGCCGTCGCGGGAGCTATTGGCCGTGAAATTCGGCACAGGAGAAGAGATGGCGTTTCAGCAAGGCACACGACCTGGACTCAAGTTTAGGATGTTCCCCTGAGGCGCAGGAATTAACTTTCAATAAAAGCCGTTGCCAAATAAATTGTCATGAAACATATGATCATATGGGCGTATGGCTGGTCATGACTAGCCTTGGCGCTCGCTTCTCCGTACTTAGCTGGCGCACACACACTTAGATGAAAAAACAATTCATACACACCACACTCATTATTGAACCACATCAATATTGTTCCTTGACATAAATAGTATTGGTGCCATACGATCAAGAGAGCTCTCGACGACGAGCACTGCCCGATGGCGATCATGAAAGCGGACAAATGTGAAGCCTGAAACGAATGAATGCTCTTCAAGAGTTTGATTGAATTCGACTTTTCAGAGAAATGTTAGGCTACAAAGGAAGCTGTTCTCAACACGAAGGAAAGCAGAGTTGGCCTCAGATGTCCGTAAGCAGCTGGAGCCATATTTATCTAGACCCCAACTCTTTTCTATACAAACATCGATAACCCTCCCGCCAGACGAGCAACGACGAGCCCCTGACCTTGAAGTTAAAGCCTACATCAACTCACACACACACACATTTTTATATACATCGTCATAGAGGAAACTCTCTAAACAGTCACGAATGCGGTTAGCGCCTCCGTCCTTCAATCGGGTTTGAGTGCCGATCAAAAGACATGAACAAAGGTATGCCAGCATGAAACACTCCAACCGTGTTTCCGGGTGTCTTGCCCAAATTTTGAGCCTTGAGACACACCTTGAAGCCTCGAGAGCACAATCCTCATGGATGATGCTGACTGTGGAAACTTGAATTGAGAATCTGTGTCACGTATGAATGATATTAAAGACGATCATGCACATGAATTCTCAGGTCCATGCCGCATGTCAGTGACCAAGATCCGGCAAATCATTCGACATTGTTCGGATTCGATGAGAACGATCGGCTCTCTGGTCGGCTCATGCAACATTCAGACCCAAGCAAGCAACAAGTCAGTTCTATCTCTGGTATATTCGGATCTTCCTGCGTGGCTTTCTAACAAGATTTAGCCCGCTCGCAACACAAATCGTACGGGCATCATTACTGGGCCGTAAATGTCTTAGAGCCGACACAATCGCCTTTTCAAGCTCCAACTGGCAGTATTGATACAGACGTTGGCAGTATTGTCAGGGAACCGTTGTCTGTGGCAGCGAGGGTTGTCATGGGTTTGATTTGGGCTATTTCTGTCGTAGTTGGATAAGCGTTTTGCCGCACACGCCAAGCAACTTAAAATATAGATTTAGAACATTCAGTCACAGTGGAGCGTGGATAGGGGTGCTCCAAAGCCTCTGCGGCGGTTGGTCTTTTGGTGTGATCAACGATGAGGAGAGAACCGATGAAGTCCAGGAGCCCCGGATCCACCTTCGGGCCAGATAGAGATTCGAGTTCCTGGCCTAGAGTGGCCACGTCAATAAAAGGTACTGGCCCATCGATGTCAGGATGTATGTATGTGCCCATAGATAATTCACCAGCCATACGGAATTCCGACTCGTACTCCGGGTTTTGGACAGGTGGACCCAGTGGGCCAATCAGTCGGTCGATCTTAGCAATGCACCAAGATTCGCTAAAATCTTCATCGACGTTGTCACTGATACCGAAGATAGCCTTATGCCCCAGCCAATGCGCGAGCTGGTCTATTAGCTGGATTCTGAGGCGGAGGGTGCGACCACAAACCGTGACACTAAGTGACCATATATCGGACGACGGCCAGCAGCCCAAGCCTCGCCATACCTCCGGCGCCCTACACCATATAGGTTGTATACGGTATTTGTTGAAGCCCTCCCGCATCACTGAGATGGTCAGGAAGAATAGAGATGGTTCGTTCAAGTCACGAACCGTTTCCAAGATCTCCCAACTTCACCACCGGAGAAGCGCTGTCAATATTTGACAAGAATATATTGTTCGGATTGACATCTGATCTTGTCAACACCACCAAAGAGACCTAAAGAGCGGAGAGAGCTTACCGGTATGCATCGCATTTGCAGACGCGAAAATATCGAGTGCTTCCAAGACCGAACGGGCAATCATCTTGGGAAGGACGGAATTTCTACGGTATGACTCTGAGCGCACGTTCCACAAGACATGCTCCATCCATTCGAAAACCAAACATGGCGGGTGCTGGGGAGCTCATGTCAAAGCCAGCACGGCCGCGGCCCTCAGCCATTTCCCATTGTCCGACAACGTCATGGAGTCTTCTTATGAACGGATTTGTCTTGACAAGACCCGGCCCCTCGTATATCTCATACTCGCGGACAAGCGCCATTCTTTCCATTGCAGGCGATCGCTGACCTGGAATTTTTGGGATGGATTCTTGCGGGGTCGGTGGAGGAGCGCTTTTGATCATGAAAATGTAATGTATGAGTTATGGGCTGGCACGAACAGCGGACGGGATTGAGACCTGCAATCTAGGTTCGACATCAGGGATGTATACAGATTGTGCTTTGAAGACTGTGTTGGACATTAAGAGCTCGAGCAATCTGTAGGCACCCTTTGCCCGTTCGAGGACACGGTTAGATTGGAGTGGCATTTCGTGACAATGTCTGCTTCCCGATCACATCACAAAAGTGAAACACCAATGTTGAATAAATGGTAGGCCATGTGTTGGAATTTGGCACTACTCAGCCCTATCGCTTGTATGTAGTCAGATTTTTCAGTAGCTACAAACCATCCGTCAC
>JANQBS010000391.1:0-29497 GCA_033085395.1 Xanthoparmelia taractica | reverse complement strand
TTTATATTATTTATACGAAGCGTGTAACTTTAATAACTAAGAATATATAATTATAAAGAATAATTATAAATTCTTTTAATAATGCGAAGAGAGGAGAGGAAAATTTACTATCGTAGAATAAATAGTAGATTACTATTATAATTAACGTGCTAGCAATTCTTTTAATAATAAAATAAATTAAATATATTAATAGCAATAGAAATAACTCGCCAAGCTTTAGATAATTATAAAGATCTTTCGTAACACGATATCAAATACGATAACGAGCTTAGCTCAATAACGTAATAGTGAAGTGAAGTAATGATAATAATAATAATAAAGTGAAGTAATAATTAGAATAATAATTAAAATGCTTAATAACGTAATAATAAAGTGAAGTAATAACTAGAATAATAATTAGAATACGTTCGTATGATTCTATATAGAGTAACTTCTTCTATATATAGTATATTTCCCATATCCCTGCATATAATATGAGATACCCCTGCATATATTAGAAATTTCCTAGATTATTTCATAATATTAGTATATCTCCTAGATTATTTCATAAAAATCAAATAATATAATCTTAATATTATATTATATCATGATATGATATCGACATTCCATATCCCAGACCATCCCAGACCTTTTCGACCCGTATATAGAAGGCGCACTCTATTTGAACTTATATGCATAAAGCTTATACGACGCACTCATATGACTTTATACGACCTAACAAATAATTATAGATAATAAAAAAGTAAAAGAGACTTATATAGATTATAATAATAATAAAGATCTTAAGTTCTAATATTATTATAAAGTATTAATAATAATCGAGAATCGTTTAAGAACACGTATATAAATTAATATTATTTCGAAGTATTTCTTATATAATAGTAGTTTATATAAGATTAAATATAGTATATAAAGTAAGAAATAGATTGTTAGAAAGATAATTAATAGCTACTCGATACTTAATTTATATAAATTAATAGTTTAAAAGGAGTATAATACGTTAAAGAAGATTATTACGTTTTTAAAAAAAATATCTATCTCTCTTTAATTTTAGTAATCTTTTATTATTATTATAAAGTCTAATCTAATTAATTCTTATTAGAAATAGTTAAGATCTTAGTTTAAGATAGATTAAATAATAAATAATAAAGTTATTAAGAAACTAAAAAAAAGAAGTTAATTTTTAATAAGAAAGAAATTCGACTAGATTTATTACGTTAGTGTCGGCGTTTATCAAATACGCTTATACTCTCTTTTACTTAACGTATACTTTTTAAATCTATAGATCTAAAATTTTCTCGAGTTAAGTTAACTATTAATATTCTTATTTATATATCTTATTACTATCTCTTACAAAATAATTAAATTAGAAAAATTTAAAGATAATAAAAAGTAAAAATATAGTAAGATTATAAAGAATATAAATTTTATATAATCTATAAAACCTAGTATATATTAACGCGTAATATTTAAAATTTTTAATAAGCTATAGTTAATTAATACTTATTTCTATAATTTATTAACTTTATATTTATTGTGAGAATAGAAGCTTCAAAACGAGTTTAGGCTTAGTATACTAGGCTAGGTACTACGGGATTAGCGCAAGTATTCTAGTATACTTAGTAGAGATACTAATACTACGAGAACCCCTCGTTATTTCTTCTTTTCTTAACTATTAGTTTATTTAATAAAATATATCTATTATTTCTCATATCTAATTCTATTAACTCTCGTTTAGTATTTAGCTACTACGTAGCTCTATAAAATAAAAGATCTTACTATCTTATATTTCTAATAACTTCGCTCGCACGAAGCTATCTAATTAGCTATAATAAGTACTTCGCGAGTCGTTTCTATTAAATTATAAGATAGAGTATTCTTATCTTCGAATATTAATCTAAAAAATAAAATTAATAGTTAAAAGTATAACGCTTAGAAATATATTTCTACTTTATAACTCGACGATAAAGATATCTTATAGAATATAGACGCGATTTCTAGTAATATCGTCGAGGGAAATAGTAATCGCGAAAATCTTATATTAATTAATCTTATATCTTCTAACGACGATTCTCGCTACGTAGACTTAATATTAATTTAACGCTTTCGACTTATAGAGCTTAAGACTAAGAAATAAATAATTACTAAAAAGCTTAAGTTAATTTAATTATAAAAAATATATAAATATTAATATAAATATAGCGACGATTATTATCGAAATAAGAGTCGTAAGAAAGTAATTATAATTAAAATATTCGATACTTAATATCTTAATAACTATAATATAGTAATTATCTTTTTTCGAGATTATAAGAATTATATCGTCTTAATATCTTATAATAACTTTTAAATTAATAAAGAGAAAACTCGCTAATTTTTTATTATCTTAATAAATACTAAGAAGTAGACTTAAAGAAATATAAACGATATTATATTATATAATATAAAACTTATTCCCATTGAAATCCCACACTATTCTTTAAATAGAAGGTATTTGAAAGTTATACCCTATATCGTACCATGAGATAATAGAAAAGTTAATATTCTATACTATTCTATACCTTTTCGATCACTAATAAAGATATGGAATATTCTACTATTATCTCGTCGCGTGGAACATAGTATCTAATTCGTTATCCCATAGAATATCCTATTCAAATCCCACACTATTCTACGAGTAAGAGATATCTAAAAGTTATATTCTATACTATTCTATATCTTTTCGGCCACTAATAAAACTTGTACTTTTAGTATGTATATATATTTACTACGTATACTAATAGTACGATTTTTATAAGGTCTATTAGTAAAACCAAGTAGGAGCCTACCTTACTTTAAATCGCCCTCGAGACTAGTCGCACATTTGCTTGTCTTCCGATATCTACCAACCAATGCCGTACATAGCACAGAAGTCCATATATTAGCTTATCCTTACTTCCTTGCTTCGCTGGTATTCAAATCCGAGAGGAAAGGTATGTTGCACGCACTCCCCCTGCGGTAGTACGAGTGGGAAAATTCGTGTAGTGTAGGGTTGGTCTTTTGTGCATAAGTTTCCTTGGGAAATGAGACTGCGGTGATGAGTGCAAATGGAAAGACGATAGGAGGCTATAGATGATTAATGGAGCTTCTAAGTGTTCAAGGTTTGAGGGTGATTGTTTTTTTGGGTTTAATGAACTATTATTGAGTTGAGATGAAATGTATACAATTTGCGCATCTGATCTTTTTGGCAAACTGGGTCGTAGAATAGGTGAACGTATGCCCCTACATTCATCTTTGGGAATCGACATAACTCTTTCTCTACCGGAACCTCTTAGATTGTCTGCTCAGGTTTTCTTCCCGGTCCCTGCCGTTGCCCAATATAATTTCACCATTGTTTTCCCACCAAGGAGTTCCGCATGAGGAGCAAGTGTAGCGACCCAAAACCATCTCCTTTTGCCAGTTGATAGTGTTTACCGCTGGTGAGAGAGGTGGTATACCTGGCGGTCGAAACATCATGCTCGGTCGAGGTGTCTATTTTGTAAAGCGGTCCGCCAACTTAGCGTTCCTTCTTCGAGACATCTGTGCAATGCAATCTGTGTATGATTAATGCGAGAAGCTCTTGAAAGAGTGAGGCCAAGACACGGAGAGGAAGTAGGATCAGAGACGACAGCCCCCTGCGTGCTGGGGTCTTTCCTCCCACAGGCGAACCGTTGTCTTTGACTCTCAGCACAGTGGCTACGTGTTCCATAGCCAACGGAGTCCCTTTCTGGCGGGCGAGAAGCCTGCCCGTCTTGACAGTGTTCTTGATCTCTCTCCCGTTCATGTCTATCTTGGCTAGGGCTCTTAAATCTTCTTCTTCGATCTTACTTGCATATTGTGAAGCGTCATCCCGAGGTCGGATAAAGGTCCGCCATATGAGCATTTTGGACTGTAAGTCTAGCTTCGGGTAGTCGATCGTTAGATGGATTCGAGACTGAAAGGCTGCGTCGAATGTGGATACCCGGTTGGTGGTCAGAAACATGACCCCCTTGTAGTATTCGAGCAAACGAAGAAAGACTGGACTTGAGGAATTAGCTCACTCGGCAGTGTAAAATCCACGAAGCTTGAAAGGCTCATCTCACCAGAGACGAGCTTGTTCCGCTCGAGATCCGAAGTTGTGCGCTGTTCGAGCAAAACGTCGCATTCATCAATAAGCAAGATGGCGCCCCATTTGGTTGATAGTTCGAGCACATTGTGAAGTCGCTGCTCGACTTCTCCAGCAGTGTGACCTAACTCTCCGGCGCTCATGGAGTATAAAGACTTGCGCATTTCCTCGGCCACTGTCATTTGTGAGAGAAGGCATCTGGAGGTCAAAACAGTGACAGAATTTACCGGACTTTGCAGTGAGGGTCTTTCCAACTCCCGGCTCTCCGCTCAAAAGCATGATGATCCCTTGGCCTTGTTTCCTACTGGTTAGACGGCCGCAGTAAGTACAGAAATTGAAACGTACCTTTGCCTTGGACTATATCGTCAAAATTATCCTCGTGAGATAGTTGACTCTGTACAAAAGCCCAGATAATCTCCTTGTAGTCGTGTGGAAGGACGAGTCGCTGGAAAGCTTCCAGGTTCCATCGAATCTCACGAACTGTGTCGACATGGAATTGAGCTTGCAAAGTAGATCAGCTATGAGCGTCAGTATCCTGTTGTATTCATAAATTTACCCCATTGCTTAGATGTTAGACAATAACCTCTGACCATCGGCGTACACGGGACTGCCTGATCATCTGTGAGGCTAGTCGGGTGTCGAAATATGTTAGCGCGCTGGGGAAGGTCCAACCCGGATAATGACATACATTTTGCTTGCATAGTTTTGGGTCTACGCCTCCTTGTCATGCGCTTTATTACGTTGCAGCCCACGGTTTCTATCAGGCAATATGAGGAAGCGTAAGGATTGTCATGGATGTCCTCGTTGAGAGAAAAAGGAAGGAATTCATCCCAAACAGACTGCGCATCCGGAAGTGAATTGTCGAATGCCTCGAGGCTCGGACACTGACTGTAATTGTACGTGGACCACATCTTAGCGTCAATGATGACTCTACCGTCATCAATCTGCGCACTGTCAACCCTTTATCAATGGACGATTGTGCTGACTCACATTACGCTTATTAAGACCGGCAAAGTGTCCTCCATTGACGGTACACAGTCCTGAGTATGCTTTGTAGTGGAATCCATTCAGTTCTACAAAGCATTTGCCTCTTTTCTGTAACCTTTCCCAAATTTCGCCATTCTGCGAATGTAGATGAATAGGTATGGTAAAAAGCTCAGCTGTAGGTTTTATGCCGCCGAAATCATCAACAGCAAGGGAAGTCGTGACGTATCCAAATGCAACCCCATCACAGTCTATGTACCTGCATGCTAACCGGAAGAATTCACTGTCTAGGCCTTTGCAGTATTTCGAGTGGACAAGCATATACAAGCGATCCTGGCCGTCAGACTGCGTATAGATCACAGCATCGGGCTCGAATAGCGCCCAGAGGTAATCAAACGTGACCAAGCCATTATCGAGGAGTTTCTGTCTTTTTTCGAGGTATGGATGTATTTCGCCACTGATCACACTTTCGAGCAACCTGATGTGCTTCAGAACCAGATGATCCTTCTCCTCTCTTGACTGCTTCTGAAAGCGGTCCCAGCGATAGAAGAATTCGTGAAAAGGGGCGTTGAACGTCAAATCCTTCAGCTTGGTGGTCATTCCCTTATACCCATCAAAGACAATCCCTAATACCTTGCGGATCAACGGGCTTTGAACCGTACTTGAATGTAAAATCAGACTCGACCTCTGCCCAATGCGCTTTTCACGCCGCACAATGAGAGCGTATCTTTGCTTCCGTCGTTTCTTCGGGTTCCATATGGATATCGTCAGGACTCCAGTCATCCCATGAAGCTCCTTCGTCCTCTCTGTAGAGCTCCTTCGAACAAAGTCTCATGCATGGGAGAACAGGCTGTTTTGTAGCGCCGGATTCTTCATCGACCAAGACCGCCTCCTTCACATCCTGTAGTGGAGATGGCATCTCCGGGTCAAGCGACAACCGGACTGGAGCTGCTGTGGATCCCGGCATGTTAACAATTGGCGCGTAGTGCGACAGGAGGTTCTTCCGGGAGGAGTATACTCGTGAATAAGCAACAAGCTCAGTCGCGAGATTGCCTTCAGTGTTCATTGCAAACGTTGATTTTGTAGGTTTAAATGGCAGTCAGCATCTGGAAAACCAACTGGGTACTCTTGGAGAGGAAGAATCTGGAGACCAAGCTTCTATGGTATTCATTTGCGAAGTAAGAGCGGATAGAATGCCGGTCGCCTTCTTTAGTTTTCGTTTATATTGTCAACGTACTAGATATGAGGTAAGAGCGTGTTAAAACCCACACTTCTACTTGGAGTAGCACGGTCCATAGCCACAGTACGGGGATACATGAAATTTTTTTTCAACGTTCGCTGTTGAGTGTGTGTACCCTCTCAATCGCATATTGGTAAGTTCTCAGCTACCTTTATCTAGATGCATTTCCTTGAGCTCTTCCAACAACCAGTGAGAGGTACAACATATTTTCTAGCGTGGGGTGGGGGCCCGCTGCATCGGTAACTAGAAAATCGACCATGGGCCAGTTTTTGCGAGATAAGGAAGCCGTGGCTGTTGATCTTTGAGCACATCACCGTTCACAAACATTCTCGAAGTGTTTTTGCCAGGGAATGTTATTCAGTCATAGGCATCGTCGCTCAGTTTGGTCTGCATTGAAGTCATGTTCCCTGAGCGTTGGTTAAATCAGGAAGAAAACAAGTTTGAACAGCAGTCTTCACTTGCCATATCCACGAACCGCCTACATTTCGCTTTAAAATCGCTTCTCTCCAGTATGCTATGATAGACAATATTCGGAGCCATGAAGCTCGCTCCGGCGGCTTTGAATTCTCCTCCAACATAAACGGGATTCTCGAACACCGGTCTCATAGGACGTCGGCTATTCGATGGGCGAGGAATCTAAGATTTCTTACGTTTGGTGGTGATAAGATTTGTACAGACGCCAAGTCATCGGAGGGATCCGATGCAACGAAACAACTGGACCAAGGCCTGTGTACTCGGTGTGAACTACGAGTTCCGCCTCCAGTAGGACACACTTGTGCTTACCATAAGAATCGATTGAGGAGTTTTGACATCAGTAAATACGAGAAACTGGCCAAGGAGTATAACAACCCATGCATACACGTCGAACACGCGTCTTGTGAAGAATGCGTGCAGATACCCTTGTTCCCAAACCGCGGTAGAGCAACAAAATTCCGCATCAGGAGGCTCAAACCAAAGGGCACGAAGCAGTCCGAATTAGGAATATGCACTCACTTTGTAGCCGTGTCTTACTGTTGGCCTAGCTTAAGCGCTCAAAAGTTGGGGGGAGACTAAGAGGGACGGCGAATAGTATCAAGTCCTTGAGGAGGATATGAAAAAGTGCGTTCCATACGTGCTCCAAAAGATACGATTGATCGGGCAGTGAGCTTTGCCGCTCAAAATGGATTCCGAATGATTTGGATCGACCAGGTAATTCACCAACGCTGATTTATCATCCTAAATCTCGCCGGGCTTAACACAGTGCAAAGGCATGTATCGAGCAGGACAACGAGAAAGAGAAAGAGCTTGCTATTCAAGCGATGGACTATGTGTATGTCCATGCGCAGATATCCATTGGTTTGTTCCAAGCCACACTCGAACAACGCCATCTCGATGCTCTGCTACATGTTTTCGAATCGTCAATTGGGCCGGAGCTGCCACGTCGCGGTCCACATCCACTCAAGCAGCGCCAACTGCTCCCATTGCAGACCCTTGCTGAAGCTTTGAGCATGGTTGCAATGGACAGATGGAATACACGCGTATGAATTTTGCAGGAAGCCTTCGCGTCAACTGGTAACATGGTGCTACTGTTTCCCCGGGCAAAGGGGATCGTCGTCAAAGGCTGGAGTCTGATCTGCCATGATCTGTCTCTCACAGAGATTGCCATCAAGCTAATCATATTACATGGGTGAATTAGGGAGTGCGCCGGCTACTTCGCGCAAAGGCCTGGTAGAAGTGTTCCCATCAAGCTTCCAGAATGGGCAGAGACCGTGAAACGCCTTGCCTGGTTCCAACCCGATACAAGCGAATCCCACATGTTTGATTTCTCGTGCGGTAGTCTCAAAACTAGACACACATCCAATGCAGCCGTGGCCCTGTCCTTTTTGAAACACAGAGATAATGATCGCATAGCTGACAGACTTGCCATACTTGCAAACCTATGCGATTATAGTCCGCGGCTGAACACTAGGGAAGTAGAGAAGTCTCAGAGCCATCTAAGTGTTTGCATCCTCGCACTGACTATCGCAAACGGAGACTTCTCCTTGCTCTCGCCAGGATCATACCGTATCCCTCGCGTGATACATATCGGTAGGTTTGTCCGAACGACCAGAAGCACATAAATTTCTGACAGCGAATAGCCCAGAACAGAAGCGAACAAGAGTTTACATGGGTTCCTTCCGATGTAAAGCGACTCCAGTATATCAGGAGTAGGATCGCCGATCCCAGAGGAGCGACTCTCGGCCGAGGTTCCCCCTACTTTTACCGGGCAACAAACGAAGGGCTCTCACTCCTGGGTTTCATGTAGAAAATGGACCATTTTATTGAATTGCCCTCCATCAAAGACAAGTACAAAGAGGCCTGGTCTGGACTATGGCGTTCGAATACGAGGCTCGGAGAGCAGTCCCTGGAGGAGACGGAAAACCCCGCCATCTTCCGTGGAATGCCTAGGACTCACTTGCTCGCGGTCACGCAGATAATCTTTGAAGTGATACAGCAGCTTCGTGAAGATAATAAATTAAGTATAGCAGATGCCATATGGCATTCTGTGATGAATGCGGATTAGAGAAAAGGCGAGTGCATTGACACTGTCGCCAACTTTCCCAAGCAACTCACAGTTGAGAAGCGTAAGGATATGTTCCGATTCGACCAGAGCTGGGACGGGTCTTTTCAGTATAAGTGGTTACTTGATAGGATCATGCTTCAAGGAGGCTTCTGGGTCGGCCGACTGGTGCAACTCTCTACCGACCATGATTACAGGGACAGATTCTCCACTAAAGATGGTGAAAACGACCATGTGTCCCGCGATGATCAGATTGACAGTGCTGTTCGATATCAACAGCCGGAAGATCAGTTTCGCTCTCCTACTCAGGAGCATGCAAAGCTGAACATAGAGATGCTGGGAGCTGCATCGGCCTCCCAAGCAGATAATATTGCAAGAAATGCAAGTCAGCGGTCTCCTTTGCCGTCTGTTGATAGATCCTCGGTCGCGGCACCACCACTTTCCTGGAGCCAAGGAACCAGGTCATTCGTTCCTCGTCGTATATCAACCAATGCCCCCAAACAATTTCTCGGGACTCATTCTGGTTATCAACTTCTGGCTTCCACGATGATGAAGACGATTGATCACACGGCGGTGACGTGGAATCCCACTGAAGAATCGTCTGATTACACCACAGATCCCGATGCAGATCTCGGGATCATACCACTGACGTTGGCAGAAGTCGTTGCATCATTCGACGAAAATAACGGCAGAAACTCCGAAGCGTTTCTTCGGCAGCAGCGCGCTATATTCGACATCGAAGGTGACACTTCAGGGCAGGTTCTGGTACTAACTCCCTTCCAAAAGCGCTTGGAGACGATACCTCGGCCGGAAACCCTAGGTATGAGCGTATCCTAGGTAGTTAAGCCGGTTTCCCGCTTCACTGGAGCTCAAGACGAAGCAGACTCCATGTTCTTCAGGCAGCACGAAACATTGAAAACCTCAGGAATGGTTCGTGGAATGTGGAAATTGATGGTGCAAACTGCAAACGCATACAATCTAATATAGATTCATAAGCAAAGAATGTATAAGAGGTCATTCTGTCTGTAAATGGAGGCTAACAATTCAACGAGTTTGGAAGAAAGAGGCGATATAGCTACTGAAGTCCTAAGTAGCGCTAGTAGTAGCCCTAACCCTACCTTCGGAAGACAGCCACCCTGAGAATGACGCAACTTAGAAAGTCTCACTTGAAGTCTCAAAAGTCAACCTTCAGAGGTGTTTATCGAGGTACTCCGTATGTTTCCAGACAGATAGAGGCATATCGTTCAGGCAACCTTACAAGTACAGATGGACTTTGCGTGTCCGCCCAGGCGACAATGCTAGCAGCCGGCCTGGCCCGGCCCGCCACGATTCTACCTAAGCCAGCGTGGCAGGTAGGTAGCTTAGTCCTCCCCCACCCTCCCCAGCAACTCCCATGCCTCCTCCCACCACCACCACAATCAGCACCCAGGAAGCCTCGGCAGCCTTCAACGCCACCAACCTCGCCCTCGCCAAATCCCAACGCCTCCTCGCCTCCTGGATACCCCCTCACCCTCAGCCTCCCACAGCCCACAAATACCCCTTCACGACGAACCCAGAACAACCACTACCACAACCACAAGAAGAAGAAGCAGAAAAAGAAGAGCAAGAGCTCTTCACCTCCTTGCCCGACCTACCCGGCCTTGGCGCTGGGAAGGGAGACGATGAGGGGGGAAAGAGAGGGAGGGAGAGGGAGGGAAACGAGAAGTTGAGGAGGGAGTTGCTTGGGAAGGGCGCTGGCAGGGGGCAGGGCAACGTCAATATGAAGGTGGTGGGCAGTAAACCGCGTGCGGTACCTATACCAGCGAAGCGGAAAGAGCACCATGATAGCAGTTCGGACCACGAAGAAGGCGGGCGCACCTCATTGGGCAAAGCAAAGAATGGCGTGAGGAAGCGGGTGCGGGGAGAGGGGTACGACGACGCCGCTGACGATGATGGTATCGTCGTCCTGGAGACGGAGAAAAAGGCGGCGGCTTATAGTATGAAAGGGGAATCGAAAGAAGGGTTGAGGATAACGATGAAGAGCAAGAGGGGTGGGGGTAATTATCTAGATGAGGTGCTGGCGGATCGGTTACTGAAGAAGAAAAAGAGGAAGAAGAAGAGAGAAGATAATATTATGGGATAGCTGGCTAGCATACGGAATGGGTAATAGACAGTCTGGAGGTTGGTCATATGTGGGCAAGGGGCGCCGCAGGGAGAGGAGGGGTACAATGTCACCGCTGCTACTACTGCTACTCCCGAAGACGACGATAGTGTTGTCGTCCTGGAGAAAGAAAACCGCGACAGCCTATAGTTTCAAAAAGAGAGCGGGATCTCAACAAAAGGGCGTTGGGGCTAATTATCTAGACGAGGTGCTGGCAGATCGATTACGGAAGAAGAAGAAGAAGAAGAAGAAGAAGGAAGATGAGGGGTCAAGAGATAGCTAGCTAGCATACGGGATGGGTGGCAGACAGTCTGGAGATTTGTCATCATGTGTGGGTAAGGGGTTGCAGGGACACGCCGTCACCGTCACCACCCGCCGTCGCCGCCCGCCGCCAATTATGACGACACTGGTGTTGTTGTTACCGAGACGGAGAAAAACGCGGCAGCTCACGGTTTGAAAACGAAACGGAGATCCAAAGAAGGGCTGAAGTCAAAAATAAAGACGAAGAGAAATGGAGCCGGGAAAAATCATCTAGACGAGGTGCTGGCGGATCGGTTACGGAAGACGGGGAAGAAGGGGAAGAAGGGGGGAAGAAGGGGAGGAGAAGAGGGAAGAAGAAGAGGGAAGAAGAAGAGGGAAGAACGGGGGGGTCAAGGGATAGCTGGCTAGCATACCGTACGGGTTATAGCTGGAGGGGGGGAAGGTTTGGGGGGGTGTGGGGAGGTGTTGATTATGTGTGAAGAAGATGATAGAATGCACACGCCGTATGCCAAGCCTCTTGCCCTCGAGAAGGCCCTCCTACTACCAATCACCAACATCTGTCGCCAACAGCTCGACTACAATTCACGGACAAATGATTTCAATAACATCAGCTATTCTAATTTCCAACAACGCTGCGTAAGTACACCCCCATCCGGCGCCGCCATCAAATATGCTTGTAAAGAGTGCTATTCCCCCTCATGTTCACATGACCCCTAACATAATTACGGATGTCCCATCATCCAGAATCGAATCCCACCCATTTCTCATATAGGAACTTCCATCCATGAATACAACGCTCAAAACCAAATCACATGTATACAACGAGTTTCCATCAACAGTCACTGTAACCTCTTCCTCTTCCTATCGTCCGGTCCCGCTCCCTCGTCCTCGTCTCTCTCTGCCGTTTCTGCTGGATTTAGTAGACTATGCACATTACTCGCCATGCTGCTTCTTCTTGTCTGGGGCGCCGAGTCCAACTGGTGTCTGGGTGGGAACTTGGACCCGCCGAAGGGATTTTGGTTCGATGCGAATGGGTTGGGATTCGAGGCGAATGGATTGGGGTTGGACCAATGACTTTCCGTGCTGACTGTTGAGGTGTTCGTATCGCTGCTTGTCAAGGGTGGGGTGGTTTGACGCGAGCTGAAAGATTTTCGAGGTGCGCCGAGCTCGTAGGATGCCAGGGAATCACGTATGTGCTGGTCGCTGGTCATCGGTGCTTGCGTGGGCGATGAAGGCCAATTTGTAGACGATTGGCCTGATGCTAAGGGTGAATCCGTCCCATGACCAGGCCAGCCAGGTACCCGAATGTCTGCAGAAGTATGCCGGCGTCCCATATTAGGACCTGGAGGTTCTGAGACCAAAGAGAGAGGATGCTGAGAAATTGACGGATTAATCTGTGTTGGAGGCGGCAATGGTCGGACATAATTAGACAGTGCATTTGCAGCACCAATTGAACCGTACCGCCGTTGTGGCATAGGCATAGGCATAGGCATCGGCATGGGCACGGGATGTGGAGGTGGAGCTTGGGGCTTGAAAGCAGGCGGGCGAGGGGGAACCGCATGTAGTGAGGGGCGTCGCTCCTCCGAGACGACTTGGCGAGGTGACACGGGCTCCGGGTTGAGAGCCATGTTTGAGAAGTAGGGCTGTCTGCCTGAGAGTAAAGACTCGTGCGGATCCTCATAGCTGCGTACCATGTCAAGTTGCCTCAGAATTTCCCTCTCTAAGCCAGTTGCTGAGGTACGTCAATACGAGGAGCAAGCTTACAGACCCATTGAGACCTACCGTCACGCCGGGCAGGATTATCTGTGTCTAAGATCATAGACGTAATAAGATGACATAGATCAAGGCTCCACTACGGAGGTTCAGCAAAGCCACTTTGCCGCCAGAGTGACTTACTTACCTGATGGCACTTCACGAGGCTATCATTCAAAATATGACATTTGGCGCTAAGAGCTGTATTACTCTCCTCGGTCCGTGAAAGCCTCGCATGTAGATCGAATACGCTGTGTTCGAGACCCTGCAATCGAAGCTCCGCCGGGTCCACAACAGGCTCAGCAGGTGTGCCAGGCTGAGAAACGCTTGGCTTGTGGGGCGAAGAGAAGGAATCTCGATGGATCAGGGCGTGTCTCGATGCTCGCCTTTTGATCTCCCGTAAACCTGCAAGGTCCCCTCTCTTAAAGTTTCCATTGCCATGCTTGAACTCCCATAGCGTCGATTCGGGTGATCCCGTGTGGAATACATCGCTCACTGGGCAGCCTATCAGCAGTGATGCTCCAGTTGACCCCTGTGTCTTTCAAGGACCTACCCTTGTGAAAGCCGTACATATTGAGCTGCCTTACAAACGACGAGACATTGGTATGCTTAAAGTATTGTCTCGACCTTCTTAGCCTTTGAGGTACCATATCTGAAGTAGAACACTTACGATAGCACTTTGGAGAAATCGGCAGTGGGTGACATAACAAAGCTCTCATTATTGGGCGCCCAAGATATCAAATTCGCTATAGTCGGGTCCTCCAGCATACTAATTCCGCGTCAGCAGCTAGACCATCGGTCAAAGCCCAAGTGATGTACCTGTATAATTTATGTATGAAAGCAGTCTGGACCACCTTTGGCTGTTGGGATGAGGTCGCTGCGGCAGCACTCATTCCATTACCGGTCGCTCCGTTCTGCACGTGTGTAGCCTCCCCGTAATTGCCGTTACCCAGCGGTCCGGTGGCGTCAATCTCGGGGCTACTGTGTCCCGGCGGCGCCATTGCGGCAGATGCAGTGGGGGTCATGTCCATAGGATCTTCATGGGTAGGCTCCATCGGCTTCGTACCAGATGGAAGTATAGGTATATTTCTGTGACCGCCGTTCTGTTGCGAGTCGCCCGGGAATGGACTCCGGCCCATTACTTTCGCTGGCTGCAGCGACGATTGTATGTGAGGATTTGTATGTGGGAGGTGTCACAAGTATATGGTACTCTCGTTCCGTCAGACTTGATCCGGCCTGAAGGAAGCTTCTTGACATGTGACATGAGACAGATGAGAGTACTGGCGCAATAGGGCTCGATTATTTTTGAACCTTGAAGACAGGTATGCATGGATCTCTGGTTGTAGTAGGAACGTGTAAGACTGGTTTGCTGACTAGCGGCAGTGGGCAGCGGGTAAGAATGAAGGTGGGAGAGATGTTTGGTGCGCGATGAGGTTGAACCGCGGGTATGCTGAGGAGGTTCACTGGAAGGAGCGTGTCAAGGCCTGTGGACTGAGAAGGTCTAAGATCATGGGCTATTAGTTAAGATGTTGCGATAGAAGATGCCATGATGGGGGTGGGTGTGTAGTTCTCCGTACCTGGTCTCCGGCTTCGGAAGGTCGCAGGAATCAAGACACTAGGTGCGAGAGGGAGAGTAGATGGCCAGAGATGATTGCAATTGCTGATTCGACGCCAAATGAACAATTTGACTGAGTGGGTGAGCGAGTCTTATGGTTCCAGGTCCGACAGGGTGGATCACCCGTTGAAGGTTCCAGGGCCCGTTGGTACGCCGAGAAGGGGGCGGGGGCCGGTGAATTATAGTTACAGACAACTACTGCGAGGTGCAGGTCTAGTTGCAGCAGTAGATTGTGGAATTGGGGGGGGGAGAGGGGGGGGGGGAGTGTTGCTTCAGATAATGAATTGAATGAAAGATTAATTTGATACTGGTTATTTATGAAGAGGAGCTGGCCGATACGGGCAATGTCAAGAGGGCGGCGATGAGGATTACCATATCTGTGCAGATTCCCTGGGAAGCTGGGAAGCTGCTGCAGAGCTGGAGAAGATGCCGCCAATGCATCAATGCATATTAGCATATTAGCATCAGCTCTGCCTCCCCAATTGAAGCTCCAAAAAACGTGGTAGACAGGGAAGATTTGCAAGAGTGCACGGACCTTGTAAGCCTTCTTGGGACTTTCATCCCACCCCCATTCTTTTTCTTTTTCTTTTTCTTTTTCTTCTTCTTCTTCTTCTTCACTTGTTCAACTTTACTAAACTACTCAAGGTACTAATCAAGGTACTAAATCAGCTATTATTGGTTCTACGTTCTATTCACATGGCCTAGAAGATATTCTCCGTTGCTGACATGCGACGCTGACATGCATATCGTCTGCAAAGCCAATCACCAATTCCATTATATACCCGTCTCGGGCAAAAAGATAGCAGTTGGTGTGGCTATCAGCAACTCTATAGGCTACCCACAGTCCTCGCCTTCTGACGTGGCTATCATATCATATCTCAGCTGGGACCTGACCACGTGTGTCGCACTGTGGATCAGGTACCACGACCCAAAACTTGCGTAATGCATCGCGTCTTCTAGATCCCTCGTCGTTTAATCTTGCACCTTGTCCCTTGTATGAGACGTCTCAAAAACTTCGCGCGTTGACAACGGCCATTCCCCTAATTCGATCAATTGGACATGAGCCTCAAGTCTGCCACTTTTCATTATAAGCGCTTACTACCTACCTGGGAGTAAAAGGCGTGTTGAAAGCCCCCAGCTCAGGTGCCGCAAACGACGACGACCGACTGGCCCGGAAGGTAAGCCACAAGGGCCCCTGGAGATCAAGATGACAGCCTGCTTGATGGTTCCCCTTTCGAACAATTTTCATATCAAGGTGGAACCTTTGATATAATGCCTTCTTTGAACCAAATGAGCAATGGACTAGGCTATGAGCTGCCCGGCCCTCATCTCAGTCCGCTACCGAAAGGTAGCATGCTTGGAAACCAAGCAATTCCTAATCTGCAACTAAGTAGGACCTCTCGCCTGCCTTGAAAGTGAATCTCCTGATGTTACGAACGACCTTAGCAGACTGCATGACTTGGAAACGCGGTATTCTATTGCCCCTGTATACTCATTGTTCGCTCTTGATGCATCTACCCGCAAAAAACCCCCCTCTGGCTTACGGCGCCATTACTCCTACCACACTTGGCAGTAAAGCTGTCCAGGAAGGTCACGCGAGCATTCCTCACTTTAATAATAAAGACATCGGCCAAGTCGCTAACCGCTACTAGACGAAGGGGCGCGACTGTCTATACATAGGTGGCGATTTTCAATGTTGCCAAGACTTAGTAGTCACTCGATGGGTTTAGCGTAGTGTAGTCATAGCAGCTTTAGTAATGCACATTCTTGTGACTTACCATATCACTCTTCTTCATTGAGCGCGTAGAAATCGACTCTGCAACTGTCCGGGCTACCAATACTTCAATATGTACTTGAGAGGCCAAGCAGCAGAAACAACCTTCGGCTTTCATTTCTGCAGCCCGCAACTCCACTTTGACTATTCGTGACATAGACCTATCAAGGCAGCCACTGCCCCATTCGGAATGTGCATGTTCCTGGGTGTCGATCATCCGTTTACCTCACATTTCGAATTCCATCTCCCCTCCAAAACCATACAACCAACATGGTTTACTGTGGGCCGCCGTCGAAAGGATGCCAAACTTGCCGAGAGAAGAAGGTCCGGGTAAGATAAAATGCCTCCGCGTTAATTCAATATATACTCCATCTTACATGTTTTTTCAATGAATAGTGTGACCAGCGTCCCAGCGGATGCATGCGATGCGCAAAAGCCAAGCGCCAGTGTCCCGGCTATCGAAACCAGGTACGTCCGTCCGCTGTGATGATACTCTGCTCGGCATTACACTTCGGATACCAGAAATAGGTTTTCTTGCACCAGATTTTCTGTAGAACTCCGCGATGCTACTTCAGAAAAGCAGTGCTGACGCGAAAAACCCCCAAAAGTCGGACCTAATGTTCAGGAATGAGAGTGTAGATGTGATAAGAAAGGCCAAGGCAAAGGCAGCTTCCGGGAGCAGATCGGTTTCTCCGAGGCCCAGATCGTCAACACCAGCACCCGTGCAAGACAGCGAGAAGTGTCTTATGCTCGTACCGCGAAATCATGCTCCAGCCTCCACATCCTTGCATTCGTGTTTTTCCATGTCACCGACGATGGACGAACGGGCCACTGGCTTCTTCTTTACTAACTACATTATCGACATGGGCAACTGTCCAGGCAATTCCGTAGGCTATGGAATAGACGATAATCTTGCAAACTGCATGAAGGCTGTGGGACTCGCTGCAATGGCAAGCGCCGCTCATGCCCCAGAACTCATAAAGGAAGCGAGAAAGCGATATCTATCTGCCATTCGACTTACAAATACCGCTTTGGGGTCTTTTGTGGATGCCAAGAAAGACAGCACTCTACTCGCCATCATGCTGCTAAGCATTTTCGAAACGGTCACCAGTAGCGAACAGCGCTCGCTGAGCGCTTGGGTAAGCCATATCAATGGTGCTGCCGCACTCATCAAAATACGAGGGCCGGAGCAATTCAACAGGTGCGGACTGAACCTTTCTTTTCTGCTCCCACCTTGATCGTTAGATTTGATTTGCAGGGTGATTTTGGGTTGAAAATTGGATCATCGTCCCCTTCTGCTGGGAAATACGTACTTTTGTCCGGATTCGAATCATAAATGCTGTCCCTTTTCCCTCCGCACTTTTGCGGGTTGAATCCATGCTGACTCACCAAACCCTTATTAGCTTATCCGGGGTTCGCATGTTCGTGCAAGCGACGACTGGTCTCATGGTCAGCTGTCTGGAAGTAGGAATAGCATTGCCAGACCACATCTTGGCGCTGAATACCGAACTTGCGAAGCGCGCTGATGTTAGCGACCCAGCATGGCGCTACTTCGAAACCTTGGTGATGATTACAAATTTCCGTGCACATGTAAGGTGTGGGGACATCTCCAATCCTCCGGAAATACTTGCAAGAGCGCACGAAATTGATAGCGCCGCTCTTTCAATCTGTGCAAACGCCCCAAGCCTCTATGAGTATGAGACAATCCACACCAACGCTGAACCCAGTCTTATCTTTGTCGGTCGCTATCATGTATACCAGAATTACATGTCGGCTACAGTATGGAATGGGATGCGGGCTATCAGAATGATGGTGCAAGAAATCATACGTGATACTCTCTTAAAGCTCCATTCCTCTACGCTGTCATCTTCCGCCGACGAGCAGTACACAGCACAATATCAGGCATCCACAGATACCTTACGCCAACTACAGTCCGACATTATCGCTAGTGTGCCGCAGCATTTGGGATACGCGCCTGGGAGTTCTACATCTGGTGGGGCATCAGGCCATAATTTT
Source organism: Xanthoparmelia taractica (assembly GCA_033085395.1). Classification (NCBI taxonomy): domain Eukaryota; kingdom Fungi; phylum Ascomycota; class Lecanoromycetes; order Lecanorales; family Parmeliaceae; genus Xanthoparmelia; species Xanthoparmelia taractica. Next base: position 11,053 of record JANQBS010000391.1, on the reverse strand, counting down.
CCGTGGTCAAACTTCAATAGTCACGTTGTCACTTCAATCAAATCGCCAGAATCCAACTCAGTTGGCCCTCCAACGATCCGTGCCTTTGGGGGATACACTCTTCCCTGGGCACTCTATTTCGCAGGTGCCGTCGATGTCGCTACCGAGCCTATCCAAGAGTGGGTAATTGAAACACTGCAGACGATTGGTCGTTCGATGGGAATACAGCAAGCTATTGTTCTTGCGGATAGGTTGAGCGAGAGGAATAGTGGAGCGTGAGCACAGTATGTCGGACAGGCAGTATAATCGCTTCCTTGCCGTAATTCGAAGGACAGTGAATCAATAAAGGAGCAGCCTCATGGGGTCCAAATCGTGCTTGCTCGCAGATCCAATACGTTAGTGTCCTGGTGATCGTGAGGTCTACATAACTGCCGTGAACACCTTCCTGACAAGCTCACTTTTGGCGTCTGAGGGTAGGCTGATCAGCAGAAGGATGGGAGCACATGCGAATAGACTTCAAACACGGGATTATTTGATTCCGAGAAGCTTATCAAATTTTCCATCAAGATCCAAGCTTCCTGTCAGGTGCTTGGCAAGGTCCGAGGTTCCCCAGTCCTGTACTGAGGCCGGCGATACCATTGACATAAGAGACTGCTTACAGTAAAGTACTCCGTAGAGTGCCAATGCATAAATGCCTACCGATGCAAACCTCCCTCTCATAAACGGTCTAATCATAAGAGCATCCACCCGCTCCAGACCCTCGCATGTGCCTTTCGTGCGGTCTGCCCCTGGACAGAGATAAACAGGTGATAGCTTCCACAAAAAGGGATACGACATAAGGACAGATGTCCTCGTCCACCCCTATCTAGACCTCGCATTTCTTCTTCTATTTCTGGGCGTCCGTGAACAGATCCCTGGGGGCCGTCGTGCGCTTTCAGACCAGCTTGACCTTCTGCCGGCGTGCTTCGTCGTAGCCAGAGCATCGAAGGGTCTTTATCGGAGTGCTGAAGAATTCTTCCTGTCGCTCATTGTAGCCGGGCTGGGGGAAAAGGGGGGGGCTGGTTTTACTGATAGCCAACCGTATCCTGCTGATGACCGTATCCATATCAATCTAGCTTTCTTTCTTCGATCCCTGCCCTATGGATCTGATCTATCTATGCGGGCTTGGAACATACATACAAGACCCGTCAGTATTGCGACGTACGTCATCATCAAAGCCCTATCCTGCGGCGAGACTCCTACCGCATTTCACCATCGTGTGTGTATACTGTGTTGGGACTCGCCATAGTTTTCAAATCGATGGTTGTCGGGTCGTTCCTTGAAGTGGCCGTGTAGGGCTCCGGCGCCTTCTTCGTCAGGAGCCGCAGGCTGAAATCTTATTATCAGATCCGCGAATAGAGTCGTCTTCCCGGCGCTGGTTTGGTCTGGGGCCTGTGGGTGAGGTAGATTGGAGGTTTCTATGAATGGATGTGCAGTGGTATTGTGATCTGACGTCGCTCCAATTACGCGTCTAACCATAGGATAAGAATCGCCCTTCGCGGATTGATGTGTCATGGGCGTGACTCTTCGGAGACATTGTGTTTACATCTTTACTTGCCATCGCTGCTGCTCGAGTCCTCGAGCTGGACGTCGTATTGGTCTGTCGAACGTCGTTCGGACGGTGTTGCAGTGTCAAGTTGCTAATGTGCCACGAGGTAGGCTGGGAGTTTCTTCGCAACCTCTTCGGTAAGAGGCTCGGAGCGCCTTGGGACATAAGGTTGGCCGGTTCCTCCTTGATATCTATGCCGTCACAGAGCTGGAGATATCAAGCGCCTTCATGGTTATTTCGGTCAAGGGATTTTGGGACTTATGTGTCTTCATGTACCTACGGGAAATGTCTTGTTGATGGATCGATGGAGTAGATAGCGGTCAATCAAAGGAGAAAAGATAATCCGGCCGTGGTATTTGTTTGTATAAAAGTCATGATTTCTGGCTCCGGATCTGCTCTTTCATTAACCATGAGCGACACCATGAGCGACACCATGATCACAAATACCGATCAAAATAATCCCTCGTTACCCAATCTTCATAACGATGTTGATACAAAAGAAATATTCAAAGCTGCAAAATCTGCTTGCTCATTGACATGTAAAAGCGATTTCCAACACCACAGTTCCTCAGCATGTGGATCATATCGTGTTGAATCGCCAAACAACATATATCCCCCAAACACAGAACCTGTAAACGAACCTCCTTCTCCCAACTTCAACATAAATGAGCTTTGGAGTTTTGTCCGTTCTACTCAATCTTCGCCTACTTCTTTGATCACATACGCCTCGATATCCACTCCTAGTACGGATGTCGACTCGGTTTACATCAACATGGAGCAGAGCTGGCAGGAAGTCGAAGAGATGCTTAACAAGAGCGTTGAATGCGTCGGACAACCGGAGTACAAGCCTTCACTGACCCCTCTGATGGCTGAGACAATCAAGCACCATATACCTATTTGTATTCGGGCAAAAGGGATGTCGCAGCTAAAAAACTTATTCCAAACTTATCTCTTCAACCCCTTGATTATGCGATCAATCTCCACGGTCTCCTCTTCCTCAGATATCACGCATGATTATCCAAGCGCTAAACCCCCTTCAATATGTCAACCACTACGATTCGACCAATATCATATGACGCATATCCACGATGCAACGAGCAAGGATTACGAAGCTATTTCGGTTGGCATGCATATCATTCCATCTTGGAACTCACGGTTGGTCGCTCAAGAGCACCACTATCAGTCATTCATAGATGATGGGCTTTTCGAGGATGGAAGTACCGGAACAGGAACGGATAGCGTGGGACCATTCGCCGCAAGATTTTTGACGGTATTATACCCTCGAAAGAATCCCACAGATCGAAAGATTTTACGAGATGCATGGAGAAATAAAGCTCGTTTGGCACTGGCAAAACAATTGTCGATGCCGAGATTTGATATTTCCGCCGATGACAAGAAGAAAAAGCTTGATGCTTTACGCCACTTTGGGCTTTTATTTCATGCAAACCCATCTGCTGAGGTTGAGGTTTGGGTGATGAAATATGCCCCCTACGAAGCCAAGACTCTTCCATCTTTCCACCCGCCAAAGCCGGCAAGCTCCAGGGGGCGCCGGACCCCTTCAAAGATTCATTCAAAGACCAATTCGACTCGCCAGCAAAGTCGGAATCGAGAAAATTTTGGACACCAATCGGACGCCCTTGAATTATCCCCTCACCTTTTCCATTCTCAGTGTCTCGCCAACTTGGACCTCAGGAACTTGGAACACCTTCTGCAACTCGCCACCATTAACGCCAGAATACATACATGGGGGCACTACGTATTCCTGAAGGACTTTTCAGAGAGTCTACTTTCAATCTTATGGCCTCCGATAGACCGTGAGCTGCCTTCTAGACTGTGGACCGGAAAGGAAGCGATTGAGTATTGGGCAGACGGGGCCTCGCTGGGGTCGTCGGTCGCAGACGAGGCTCACAACACGGCTGGACAAGATGTTGGCGTGGCCAGCACCACGGTTCCCGAGCTTAGACAAGATGAGGGCGTTGCTTCAGACCCATTGGCCACCAACACCACGACCATTACAACTAAACCACTCGACGATGTCGCCTCATATCCTGGGGATCTCAACCCCGCGACGGAATCTTCGCCCTTTGATAACGACACTCCTGATGTCGAGGATGGTCGGCCCGACTTAGGAAACGAGTGGATGTGATTGGCAGATGGATAAAGACTCCGAAGATGGAAACGCAAACCAGTGGAAAGGTGTGTCGCGGTTTTGGCATCTGTTTTCCATATGCCAAATCGGTGTGGAATAAGGTTGCTCCAGAGAAGGTTTCTTCTAGCACTTTGTAGCCCAAGTAGTTATTCAACCATGCAGTCAATTCCACTACACGTCCATCTTATTTCGTGATGATTTGGTAGCAAAGCCTCGGTTCTCATCCTCCGCATGTCGATATATGTGATCCATCGCCTCTGGTCTTATCAACTGAGCTCTAGTTTTATTTGCTGTCGTCCTCTTGTACGCTATATCGAACATATAGTATAAGAACAGCGCGGGGAGACTTGCCATCTCGAGAATAGGTAGAGTCGAATGATGCCAAGAATTGATCGGTGCTAATTAGCCCAGTTGAGATTGCTGTGCGGACCAATTAACGATTGCTGATGAGTCATCAGAAAGCCATTAACATCAAAGGACTCAGTATCTGTGTGGGTTGTTGTTGTCGACAGGCTGTGCAAAGAGGCTGGTAAAGGCTGAAACATGCATCACCTCGTAACCGCCCCAACTTCATCTCTCCGGATGCTGCAGTCCGTGATGATGACTGACAGATGCCTACCTGTAAAGCATCCTGTTCTTCTCTCGAACCCTCCATGATACCTTTTTCAATTAGGGAACTTGTTAATATATCAGGTTTTGCTCTGACTTCAATACTCTATCGACAGACATCGTACTTAACGACGTTGTATAGTTCAGCCTTTGTTACGCATTGATCTATCTTCTTTCTGCAGCTGCCCGCGAACCGCAGCGCTCGTGAGAATGACTTTTTCAGAAAGGCTGCTGCAGGTGAGACTCAAGGAGAGCTCGAGATGCCGGAGTCTACACCATTGGTCTTTCCCGCGCTCGACAATGTCGCCCAGTCAGTCGTGCAGTCAGGTGACGTCGAAAAGAAGAATGCATTCATGAGATGTACGAAATTTGTCTCCACTTACTACGATAAGCCAGCGCAGATAAAATATGTATGTCGACGGCCCTTGCCCGTTTCGTCTAATCACAAATCAATCGAATCCATAAGGTAACACATACCAGGCAAATAAATCCCAAACTCAAGCCATAGTCCCTGCAGACCAACGACCAAATTTCGCCACCAGAGTCGCCGACCCCAATCACCCTGCCTTCCAAGGTTCCTTGCTCACGGTCTTCTCAGGATGCAAGATCAAGCCATCTACCGAGGATGGGGGAAACGGTGAGCCATCCGGAAGACGTGGGAAGCGTGGACGGAAGAAGGGACGCAAGATGAAGAGCGGATGTGGTTTTTCTTCAGGCCTTTACCAAGCAACGGTCCTCGCTAATATAGCTTGCAAAATCTTCTCTACTTGATGATTGTCAACATGCCTTCGGACCTAGAGCTTGCGGCTGCCAAGCAGCAGCTGGAGATGGCGTGGGTACAGAATTGTCCTGCTACGGAAACCAACTAACTTGGGGATTTGAGTGTGCTGACAGCGTTTTGACGAAAAGGGTACGCATCGCACACTTCTTTGGGCTTTCATTAGACGTGCATATGGAAGTTTTGTTTTTACGGGTTGGCAAGGGTTTGAGACATGTCCTCAATATACATGTCCTCGATATACATGGACAGCGCGATGCGAGCGTTAGCGGTATGAACGCTTAATTAATTTGAAGGTTTAGCTCTTACTTGCCAGAGCTCTTTGTTCCCCAACGGTAATGCTGCCTCGTTACACGGACGATCGCGTAGCCGAGAGCCTTCCTCAGCTAGCATCTCCCATATACCTCTCTTTCTTTTCTATACCATTCTTGAATACTACGCGCGTGTTTTTTGCCTACCTTACTTGCGATCCCCCGAAAACAAATCTTATCTCAACACAAAGCTCAATTGATACTATCTCGGCAAAATCCGAAGCCTATCCACGCAAGAAAGAAAGAAAGGATGAGTTTTCTTTTCTTTGTCACTAGTATGTACAATACAATGCTGAGAAATACGCCCGGATTACCTATCTACGCCCTTCTTTTCCTCCACCCTCCCCTCTCACTTATGCCTTCCCTCCCTCATCCATTCCTCCTCATCCTTTCCTCCCCTTCTCCCTCATTGTCTCCCACATTCTCCCCGCCTTCCCCAATCTATTCGCTTCCCTCCTTTTCTCCGTCGAATAACTTCTCCCTAAACTCCCTCCTCTCGCTCCCCAGCCGACACCCCGACCACCCTTGCTCCTCGCCCCAGCGTCGGAACTTAGCTTCCGCGACGGCTGTCTCGATGGTGCGGATTGTCGTTCGTTGGTGCTGTAGTGGTGCTGGTGGACGGGTGGGAGGTTGAGTTTCTACGGAGGAGAGAGGCAAGGAAGAGGAGGTGGAGGGGAGGGATGTTGAGCGAAATGTTGAGGGGGATGAGGAGGGGGTAGGAGAGGGAGAGGGAGAGGTGAAGAGGGTACGGAGGATGTTGGTGAGGATGGGGGGTGTGGGCATTTTTTTGAGTTGGGGGCGAAGGGGTGGTGGTAATTAGGGTGGTTGGGGTGATGTTGTGGTGTTTTGGGGGGTTTTGGGGGAGGGCCCTTAAGGTGGGTGGGTAAGCGTAGGCAGCTTTCTCTTTTCTTTGTGCAGATGAATGTATTGTTTGGTGAGGAGGGTGGCATTGTGCTGGCGCTTGACTTTGAATGGGAGGATAATTCCTACGATGATTCTTTGTGTAAGAAGAAATCAACAAAGACATTGTCTCCTTTCGGAACAGACAAGTTCGGTTGTCAGAGAGACTTCTAGGTGGTTAACCATATGCAGGGACTGCAGAAAGAAAATCTTTTACTTTTACCTATCTTAAAATCGGCTGGCTGCAGTCCAGCTGATCATCCACAGCACCAAATCCAGCCAGCATAGTTGCCCAGAAGCACCTACAACGTCCTCCCAAGTATCTTGCCGGTTTGGGGCAGTTGGATGGATCGCTGTTTTCAGTAGCATCCAAGCGGATACCTTGCATTACTGGATTGTAATTAGTAGATTTACTTTAGTCGTCAAACAATCGTGGAGAACCCGGCCCACTCATTCACCGTCTTCGAGGATTTCGATAGTGGTCATTTTAGCCAGACGCTCAGTCCTCAATCAAAATTAACAACTATGAACATGGAACAACTATGACTAAGATGGGAGGCGTTCATGAGTGAAGAGATTAGACAAGGGTAAAGCGACGTGCGTAAACAAGACGGATCTTAGTGAGTGGGAAGGATATGCTTGAGGAACCGGATACGCATGGAAGAAGAAGAAGATTGAACGAGGGAATATGCAAGAGCAAAGGAATGTGCATGAGTAATGCTCATTAAACGCCACCTAAGGTGTCTACCATGCCAAGGGGTAGTCTACCCCAATCTTTGGGCAAAAATCAGGGCGGTCCCCAGCGAGTGGGTAAGCTTGGACCATCACTTTGGCAAAATCGCGGCCAACGGGTCAAAAGCTGACACGAGTATTGGAGAGCCAATGAACGACTATCTGTTCCACCATCGATAAATCACGGAAGCGGGAGGAGCCAAGAGGCAGCAACGAACAAGTTCGAAGCGGATTCGAATCGACATAAAAAGCCGTTAAACGAGCTTAAGAGAAAGGTCACAATGAACAGTGTTTATGAGGGTTCTGCAGTCGAAAAGGCGAAGGGTGAGACTCTTGTCAACCAGCCAGCATTGTTCACAAAGGGAGGAAAGCACGGGTACCTTGTGACTCCGCGAGTGTGATAACGGATGATATAAGGCTTCACCACTGAAGCGAACCTTGCTCGATCCATCCATAGGTCATTGATGTGATGATGCATTCATCAAACGACGTTAGGCAACGTAGACAATTGGTTATAGCATAGCCTCGAAGATTCTCACAAGATATAGGATGTTGAATCGAGATTCCAAAATCGTTGAATCACTATTTGCAGACTTTAAGAGTCATTCTTGGATCTCACCTTCATGAATCACTGTTAGTGTTAACAGCAATACTTCACCCCCAACAACGCTTCACCAACAAAGCCCTGTGAATCATTGGCACAACTCGGTATTTAGATCCCAACACCTCTTCTACTCTTTCCTATTCTGTTATTCAATCAAACAATGATCTTATCTTATATTGCTCAGACTGTTTCCACTGTATAATACATACATATATATTGCAAGGCCTACCTCCCACGCCTGTCTACGCCTTTGTGCCACAAGAGTGACGAACCAAGGCTGCTTGAGTAGGTGTGTTGCTATCTGCCATCAACTGCGCCGGAAAGACCATAATTCCTCGCGATGTCGAATGGTATTGGGAGGGAAATGTTCGATCTGAATTCGACACGATAGACCCTAACCATAACCAACTTTTTAGCCAGACAGAATGCCCTTTATTGGATGTATATGACTGCAACGGCGGCTCTTCTACCCTGGAGGTGCTCGCAAGAGCAGAAAAAGAGGGGGTCTGACTTCTCAGCCTCAACAAAAAAGAGAAGAAGCATCTTGGAAGCGTGGGTTTCGGGAGGACTAACGCGGTGGATTTACATCCTGCAAGCAAAAACATTGACAGCTCTGAGGATGCCCGAGCTATCGATCTGCTTGAGCGTGGTCTTGTCTCAGGGCTTCAAACAGGGACTCTCCTACTGGTGACCTATAATCGGGACGGATGGAATCCCTACCAGGATTCAGAACGAAGTGAGACCTCGCCAAATTTAGCTCTAATGTTAGCTTCAGAACCTCTGTCTATGTTGATTTCCTGCATTGCGGAGATTGTTTTGACGGTAAATCAAGCCTAGGTAAGAGGTTATGTCCCACAGCGGCTTAACATCTTCGGACAATGCATGTACACCTGGCGTGTGTCCGTGATCGAGCAAGACTGAACTTTACCGGCCTGAGGCGACAGTGTCCACGAAGAGGAGGCGCCGATTTGTACGGAGGGGGAGTCTAAGCCCTTTCGACGCTTTCGATAGTAAGCCCATGGTCGCGTTCTTTCTGCTTGAAGTCTCACTTTAACGACCAGCCAGTGCCCCTTGCACCTCCACAAACGATCCCACACACTGCCACGCCTGGCAAATCCATCCTCAAGCCCGCGAGGTCCTCGCATACCACCACGCCTTCCAGTCCACCAATCGAGCCCGCCTCTGTGGCCACCGCAATGACCGCCAAGATGGCGAACGCTGGTACTTGCTCTGCTTCTTCGGCTATCCCTGCCTCTGAAACCATGGTCGGTCCTGCCTCTGATGAGGAGGCCGAAACCACCATACGAGGGGCCGCAACAACACTGAGAGAAAGAGGGAATCGGTACAAGCAGCACCTTCTCGAAAGTCAGAAGGAGATTTCTGACCTCAGGCTGGAGAAAGCGGAGGCCTTACGCGAACTTCAAGAGGCTAGGGTGAGGATTGAGAAGTTGGAGACCGAGAAGTGGAAGGCGGAAGATCGTTGGAGAGTTAACAAAAGCCAATTCATGGCGGTCCTCCAGAGATCGAATGAATTGGGTAATGACTTAAAGGAGGCGCGCAATCAAAGCGCCTACCTAGAAAAGCTCCCAGCATTCGAGGAGAGATCAGGATTCTCGACACTGGTCTCGGAGATGCAGTTGCAGTAAGGACAATGACTGGGGCAAGATGGGGGAGAGAGGGGGCCAATATGTCCTCTTCGAGCGCTTGTACCTCAATATACGACCATGACGTCCTAGAGCAAAATCCAGTGTTTATGCATTGTGAAACCATCGCCTTCAAAATTAGGATTGAGTTCCAACTTATGACCTTATTATATCCAACCAAAGTAAAAATCTATGTGTTTGTCTACCAACCAAACTCCAAAAAAGAAAAAAATATAAGGGGAAAAAGTAGAAGAAAAAAGAGGGGAAGTAGGAGGCCCAAGGACCAACCATGCGGTGGACTAATGCCAGTGATTTTAAACCCAAGGTAGAATCTCAGCCTTTGCAGGCAAGGTGCAACATTTGTGACCTCAGAGTAATCAAAGACATACGCTAGACTCATCGGGCTCATGCAGAACGTACCAATGGATGTTTATTCTAGTATTGAAACTCAACGTGCTCACGAGGAGGTTATGAACGTTCCTACTTCCCAGTGTTGTTGAAACACTTGGCTGGCGTGAAATTAATCTGTTATTTTGTTAGTGAAAAGTGGGAAAATGGGAACAATATTTCGACTAACCAAGCAAGCTGGGGCCCACGAGATGACTGGATATTTCTTATTTGTGTTTATTTAGCAAAATAATGGGTCACACCAAAGGCGCACGGATCATCTTCAACACGTCCATTCAGCACACAGATAACGTACCGAGACACTATCTTTCTTCCTTTCGAGGGACCTACAGCAGTTTTCAGTTGACGCCCTGAGCCTGGGCTCACGCTCGAAGCTACTCAGACCCGAGTTCCTGAGTCATGTACACGGCATTCGAATTCGAAGAACCTTGAAGGCTTCGTCAATTCGATTGTGGACTTGGCGGAGAAACGTAACACGATGAGCTAGCGTTTGGAGCCACAAGAAGTCGAGTTCTGTTGACGCTTCTCTTCAAACACAAATACCCTAAAGGACTGGCTCAGCAGCGGCTGCTAGAGCAGGTAAGTTCTCATAGTCTGCCATGATTTCTTCCTAGTCTACTGAACCTGGGACGGACTAGCCAGGTTAACCCGGGGAAAAAGGCGGTAATCTGCGATCTCAAAGAGCACATCATAGTCTTCAACGAGGGCATCGAGAGGCGCACAGACCCTCACATCCATGTAGATGCAAATGTACCGGACCAACGACTCTCCATTACGCCGGAAAGATGGGTCTTAAGGCGTTGATAGTGCGGTGTTCATTTCATGTCTGACGTTCGACTACTTCTGCGAGCAGGCGTCTAAGCAGCCTTTGCCAACCCGCCAATTAATGTGCACGCCTTCGACGTTCGCACAGATAGCCAGCAAATTTCAGATTGGAATGAGGTTGGTACTCGGAGACACGTCTGAAGCTGTGCAATGGCCAAATAATGGCTGTTCAATGCTCAAGCCTCCTCCTCGATTCCTTTGGCCTTCCTCAAGCTCCGAGCAAAGGAAGAGCTAGATGACAGCGATTATTTCCGGCGGCGGGAAGTGGGACCAAAGCCATGTCGTGCCATGCCATGTGGTCGTATGTTGAAGAGGACTGCAAAAATCGATACTGAAAGGGAAATAGCAGTGGACCAAGGTTGTAGGTCTTATGTAGAGGCATGAGAGAATTTCTAAAGTCCTATACCTCTAAATATTGGTAGCAGGACGAAAGTGTCGTGCCTCAAAGACGTATACGTGTTCCCTGGGATATGCACCGCCCTGGGATATGCACCATTAGGGTTAGGGCTAAACTAGAATTTCAGCGT
>JANQBS010000390.1:0-29544 GCA_033085395.1 Xanthoparmelia taractica | reverse complement strand
AACTTATATATTAATCTAAAATTTTCTTATCTTATTCGTTATCTAATATAAGAAATAATCTATATTATAAGATATTTCTTTATATACTAGAAATTTCCTATATTATTTTATAATACTAGTAATTTTCTATTTTATATCTTTATAAGTAATCTAATATAACTTTCTTATAATGCTTTTTTATAATATAATATAATATAATATAATATAAAATATTCTATTAAATATACTAGATTTTTTTAACTCGTAAAAGAGATACTTATTAAAGTTATAGATAATAATCTCGATAAAAAATTAAGTAATAGTAATAACGATAAAAATAATATTAATAATAATTAAAAAAATATATTTAGCGAAGAGTAAGATATTAATAAAAAGAATATACTTACTTTATATAAACGAATCGCGCTTATTACTTATAAACGAGATTAGCTCGTATAATAACGTTAACTCGAATTTCTTAAAGTAAAAATTAATATACTTAAACGAGATTAAACGTCTATAGATTATAATTATAATAATAAAAGTAATATATTAGATTTATTTAAAACTTAAGATATTAAACGAATCGCTAATATTAATCTTAAATTTAATAATATTATCTTATAATCTCGTAAATTAATTTATTATAATAAGTTAATTAGAGAATATCGTAACTTCGTACGAGAGATAAAAAAAATATTTCGTCTTATATCGAAAAATTTCTCTATTAAAAAAAATAAAATTCTTTAAGTATATTAAACTCTTAATAATAATTAAAAAGAGTTTTAAGTTAATAAGAAAAATAAGTATATAAATTATTATTATATTTAATAGAAATTTATTAATTTTCTATTAAATTAAATTAAGAACTCGATAAATCGCGATCTTAACGTTTCTTAAGAATATATTAATACTTAATAGAGATAAAATTAAATATTATAATTATAAGAAGTATAATTATAAGAAGTATAATTATAAGAAGTATAATTATAAGAAGTATAATTATAAGAAGTATAATTATTATATTAATACTTATATTAAATTAAAGAAATAAAAGATAAGTAATATTAATAAGATTTTAATCGAATTTATTAATAAGTATAAGCTATACGCGATCGAATTATTAAAAAAAGATAAATTCTTATTAAAAACTTCGTAGCGACGAGAGTAAAAATAGAAGTAATATTAATCTTATTATTAATTTATAAATATAAGATACTTCTAAAGAATTAAAATAAGTTATCTATTTTTAATAAATTTTATTTTAATATTAATATCGAGATAGATATACTTAAGTAGCGCTTTATACTTAAGTATAATTTAATTAAAATTAATAATTCTTTATTAAAGTTAATTTAAATAAATAATAAGTGAATATATTATTATAATATTTATTTAATAACGTATAATTACGAGATAATTAAGATCGTATTAAATATTATAAATATATATTCTATATTATTAATAAAGAGAAATTCTTAATAATTCTTAATCTTTTTACTTTATTTAATAAGAATATTAAGATAAATATAATTAATTAGTCTTAACGTTTCGAAGTTAAAAAGTAATTACTTAAAATTTTAAAATTCTAATAATTTATTAATACTTTAAATAATTATAAGACTCTTTATACTTTAAATATAACGAATATTTTATTATAAAAAAATATCTATAACGTAAAGAAAATAGAGAGTATTTAAATAGACGACGTAGAGATTACTTAAAAGCTTTTTAATAAACTAAAAGAATATAAAAATATATTCTTATCGAAAGAAATAAAATAACTTTTATTATATAAGAATTATAATTATTTTATCGAAATAATAGCGAATTCTTTATTTAACTCGCTATATAATTTATTTAACGTCGAGCTTACGATTCTAAGAATCTATTTTAATAAAGCTCTAGTAAAGAATTACGTTTATATATTAATTATCGTAAACTAAATAAGATAATTATTAAAAATTATTAAAAATTATTTTTAATTCGCGAGACGATTAATCGTGTTAGAACTGCAATTAGATTAAGTTAATAATAGTGTGTAACGAATAAATTAAGTCTAAGGAGAAACTATCTAGCTGGGAAGAAATATCTTTAAGGGACGTCAAGGTCTATAGAGACTAGTTTCAATTGAAAAGAAAAGTCGTAGTCCCAATTAAGAAGATCAGCCGACTTGGTGTTATAGGTCTATATGATCGTCACACTCGTAACATTACTTCCCCCCTCAAATAGCGATATCCCAGCGCTATAGAAGAATAGTATTCGTATACATAAATAATTCCGAACACCTAGAAGAAACGCATGCTGATGTGAAGACGATATATAAGATATTTCGATTTACCCGAAGCTGGCCGGGCTTCTCCGTTAAGTTCATCGTTATATTAACGAATAGATTCAAATAATAAATAAAAACCAATCGAAGTCTAATTCCTTATTGGGCCTAGCGCGATTTATTAAGATATCGTCTATAAAATTTCTTTATTACTTTTTTAAAGTCTTCGAACTTATCTTAATTCGCATAATACTAGTTATTATCTCTATCTAGATCGATTTATTTAACTTTATACTAAAGATATTCATAGTAACGCCTAAAGTTTAATATATCGTTTACGTTCTATAACTCTTTCTCGTTAACTATTATTAATCTAAGAGAATCGTACTTCTATTTTAATAAAGAGTTTATAGTCGTAGACCTAAGTACCTTAAAATTAAAAACTAGATAAATTCTTATATTATAAGAGAGTTCTAAACGATATAAGATATCGACTCGTTTTAGCACTTTATATAAATTAAGTTATTTATCTTCGAGGTTCTTACAGAGGCGTTTAATTCTAATATTCTCGAACGATAGTTAAATTTAATCGCTTACATCGTAAGTAATCTCCTTACGATATTTATTCGCTTATAACTTCATAACTTTACGTATTCTCTCTAATTATGATTATTTAAACTTTAAAATCTTCTTTATCTTAATCGTAATATCTTCTATTCTTAAGATTTATAGACGTTCGCATATAATCTTATAGAAAATATAATCTCGATCGAAAGATATACGAGAGTGAAAACCTCGATTAAAGTAGAAGAGAGTGAGAAATATAGCGAATAAGATATTATTATTATTACTAAATTCGATTATAGAGATTTATTTAATTCAATCGTCTTACAAGTAGTTATAATAGATACGAAGACCTCGCTTTATATTCTAATTAGCCCTCTCGATCTAATCGTTCGTTTCGAGATAATATATAATAAATAAGTTAATCTTAATGCGTAGTCGCTTACAAAGGCTTCTCTAAAGCGTAGATATAAATTATATATCCCTATCTAATGTAAGAGATTATAATAATTCGTGTAATCGAAAGAGATTTTATATAAGAATTTAAATAAGTTCTTCTAATAAATAATCGTTATCTCTTTAATAATACGATACGTAATAACTTTTCTTTATAAGACGATATATAAGAATATAGATAGCGTTAAAATCGTCTAATAGAGATAGATTAGTAATAAAATTTATAGAGATATCTTATTAACGACCTTAAGGAATTAAGAGTAATATTAATAGTTTATTTATTTTATCTCTTGGGACTTTACTACGTTAATAGTAATAGTAGTTACGAATATACTATTTAATCGTTTTAACGTAGTTAGATTAATAGTAGTAACGTAGAAATAAATTAATTATTCTCCGTATTTCTAAGTAATTACTAGAAGATTAATTATAAACCTTTCTTAATAGCTTCGTATAAAACTCGATCGAGATTTATAATAGTTCGTTCTTAAAGAGGACTTTATTAACGATACGATATTAACTTAGCGTGTGATTATAAAGTTTAATCTAATTATAGTTTATCGCTTTACGAAATTCGTTATATATAGAGTTCTCTTAATTAACTTTATAAATTCGTTTAAATAGATCTTCTTCGACTTCTATAACTCGAATTTAAATATAATTCGAGATAAAAATCGTTTAATATTAATATTAACTTCTTTTATTAGCTTCGTTCGCTAGAATAGATAATAATATTCTAATTAGAGCGTCGACTTTATTATTAATCTTTTTTATACGAAAGATAATCTAGAAATTAAATTTAGATAAGATATCTAGATAGCGAACTTAATAACGTATAAGCTTCTTATTTTTTATAAAGATTTTTAAGATCTAATAATTAGTGAACACTTAAATAGATAGCTCGATATATTCTAATTTTAGTCGCTAATATTCGAAGCATCGAATAATTACTAGTAACTCTTTATTATAGATATAATAGTTATATTTCGCTAAAATTATACTCTTATTATAAAAAGATATTAAGTAAAGAACTTTATTATTATTATATTAAGATAAGATTTCTTCTAGTACGTAGTTAGAAGAATCGATCTTAAGAATAGTTTAACGCTTAAAATCAAAGTAACGTAAAACTAAGATAATAATTACACGCTTTTTAAGATCTTCGAACGATTTAATATAAATCTCGTTTTAAATAAAAAAAATATTCTTTTTTATAAGATTAATTAAAGATCTAATTAACTTAAAGAACTTATAAATAAAGCGTCAATAAAAGTTAATAAACTCGATAAAGTCTTAAATCTTCTTTAAATTTATAGAAATACTTTAATTAAATATAGTCTCGACCTTACAAGAATTTATTCGTAAATTAATTCCTAATATAATAATACCTAGAAATACGATTTCTTCGATATTGAATTCGTATTTCTTGATATTAATTTATAGACTAGCCTTTCGCAGACGTTAAAAAACTTATTTAACGTGCTTTTAATATTTCGTCTTCGTTTAACTATAGATAAAAATATCGTCTAAATAGACTTAATAGAAGTCGTTTAGAAAATCGAATAGAATATTATTAATATATTATTGAAAAGTACTCGATTTATTCGTTAGCTTAAAGAATAGTACTCGATATTTATAAACTTCGAGAGCTATAATAAAGATTATATAATTCTTACTATTGGGATTTATTCGTAGCTTATTAAATATAACGATAATATCTAGACGAGTGAGATATCGATATTTTCTAATTTTATTAATAACTTTTTCTATTAGAGAGAGTGAATATTAATTACATTTCGTTATAATATTTAATTTCCGATAGTTTATATAAAAACGAAGATTATCGTTAATCTTTAAAATAAATAGAATTAATAACGAATAAGACGTCTTATTAGAAGTAATAAAGTTCTTAAATAAATTATCTATTAAATACTCTTTAATCTTCTAAAGCTTATAAAAAGATATATAATAGACGCGACTCTAAGACGACTTAAAGTTATTAATAAATTCGATTTTATAATTATAAATATAATATAAAGAAAGTTAATTAACTTTAAAACGATTAAAGACGTCTAGAAACTTATAGTATTAAGAAGAAAGTAGCTTCTTAACTTTATCTAGATTCTAGATAATTATCTTCACTAAAGAAAGATTAATTTCTTTCGCTTTAGACTTAGCGTTATATACTATATTTTAATTAATATCTTTTATCGATATCGCGAATAATTAAGTCTTAGAATACTTCGTTTATTTAATTAATATCGTAAAGAAAATAATAGTGATACTAAAAATAGAGAATAAATAATTCTTAGATATAGATTATAGACGAGTAAGAATCTTTAATCGAGATTAGATTAATTTAGAAGTCTCGATCGAGAGTATTAATTTTATAAAGAAATAAGTAATAAAAATAGAGGGAATTTATAATAAATAATCTCGAAAGAGAATAAAATCGTTACTTATATCTAGAAATATATTAAAGCGATTTATTTATAATTTGTCTAGAATAACTATATATTATTTTAAATTCGCTATAAGCATTAAAATTATAAGTTTCTTATATCTCGAAAGAATAAGATTTAAGTATATAACGTACGTAATAAATTTCTTATTAAGTTACTCGTTATAGTTTTAAACTAGTCTAAACTTTATAAGAGAAACGAGATATATATTTAATAATTAATAAATCTTATAAATTAGACGTTTATCGATAAACGTGTATCTAGTAGCTTCGATATCGATAAGAATTTAAACGTAATAGATCTTTTCTTGAGAAGTTAGACTTTCTTAAACTAAAAATAATTTCGTTACGAATAACTTACGCCGAGCCTCTTCGAGATTATATAAGAATAAAATTTCACCTTAATTCGTAACTATAAATAAGATTATAAGTTTTTCGAGTCGAATTATTTAGACTCCGACTTCACGAAACTCTCTTTAATCTAATCTTTTATCTTATTAACTCGATAAAAGAGTTAATATTTCGAGTAAGCGAATAATAAGTGTTTCTTCTTATAATAAATATAATAAATATCTTTCTTTTAATTCTTAATAGTCTTTCGCTATTATTACTTTATAGTAAGAGAGAGATATCGAGAAATTAGATTTATTCGAGAAAAGAAGATATTTATAGAACTAGATATAAACGTTACACGCTTAGAGACTCGTGCTTTATTTATCACGTTCTTAATCTTCTTAACTATCTTTTTTTAATATATAGTACGATATTTATTATTTATTCGAGTTAAGAATAATTTTAGAGCGAATATCGTAATAAACTCGATAGAGAAGTTAATTTAGATTATATAAAAACGAGAAACGAGCTTCTTATTTATATCTCGAAGTTAAGCTTTATTTAATATATTTAACTCTATAGCGAGACGTTTAAAGTTTTAATAGAAGTCGCTAAACGAGAGATCTTTTTACTTTAAGATCTTATATTCGCGAACTCTATTTACTTCACGATTTAAGTTCTTAAAAAATTTCTATAAATCGTTTAAAATCTTATCAATAATTTAATAGAAATCGAAACTTAGACGATATAAGCGAGTATAGATAACTTTAGCTACTTTCTTATTAATACGTAATTTAACGTAAGCGATTTTCGCTATCTTATTATCGAAATAATATTAATTAATCTTTAATTTACTAGATATTTAACTAATCTAATTATCTTATTAAGATTTCTTATTATCGATTAATATCGAAGAATAAGAAAACTTTTCGAAGCGTCTAGCTAAGATTTAAATCTATATTGAATTAATAGATTTTTTACGAGATCTTCGAAATTAATATTAAAGATTTTATATTTATTATTATAAATAATCACGAACTAGTTAAACTTAATCGAATATAGTTCTAATCTTATTCTTCTTCTTTTATTTCTTTTTATATTCTAACTTATAATTCGAGTTTTCTTTAAATAAAAAATTATATAATTAAATAATTTTTATCTCGAGATCGCGTTACTCGCGAAGCTTATTTAGAATAGTTAAAAAATTTTTAAGATTCGTATTAGCTTATTAAATTAACTATTTTTAAATAATTTTATTTTAGACGAAGATAAGATTCTTAGGCGCGCGAGAAATATTTCTAAATAATATAAATATTCGTCGATTTAGAGTATTTTTAAGATAACGTTCTAAATTAAGAGATAGCGTGAAATAAATAACGAGATCGATACTTATCTAAGAACTCTCTACGTTCTACTTCGTATCTAAAGATATTTTATAAAGACTATAAATAGATCGTTAAGTAAGTAATATTATGTGATATTAAGATATCGTTCGATTTTATAAGAAAGTAATAGTTTTCTTCGAGTTTTTAAATAGAATTACTTTTTTATATAAAATTCGTCTAAGTCGAAATTAAAATTAATATAATAAGAACGAACTTAATTAAATTTATAGTGAGTGCTCTAAGTTAATTATAATATTAATAATAATTATTTAAATAAGATATACTTACAATAAAATAGACTTTAAAGAACGCTCTATTAGTACGTGAGATCGATAAGTAAGTTATATAAATAATTCTTATTAGCGTATATATACGAATTTAATTATTATATTAATTAATAATAAAACGACTAAATCGTGTTAGAAATACGTTTAAAGTATACTAATCGATAGACTAATCGCGTAACTCACAGTCGCGTCGCGAGATCGAGTATTAAATAAGTAGATATTAAGCTATTAATATTTAATTGTAAGTAGACACTTCGTAAAATATAAGAGTTATCTTACTATAATTTCTTTAATCTCGCTTATTAATAAGTCTTTAGTAATTTCGTATAATTTAGATCTTTTAATAATACGTTCGTATAATTTAAGAGATATTTAAGATAATACGTATTAATATCTTTCGAAGTCGTCGATTATATTATAAACGAATTCTTTTAACTTATATATTCTACGAGTATAATAAGAGAATAAGATTTAATTTAATATTAGAACTATAATTAGATTAAGTTAATAATAATATATAACGAATAAATTAAGTCTAAGAAGAAACTATCTAGCTAAGAAGAAATATCTATAAGAAACGTTAAGGTCTATAAAAACTAGTTTTAATTGAAAAAAAAAGCCGTAATTTCAATTAAAAAGATTAGTCGACTTGATATTGTAAATCTATGTAATCGTTACACTCGTAACAAATTATTTAAATAACGCTAAGCGATATATGAATTTTAATTTAAAGAGTATTTATTATCGTATATAAATTTATAAAGATAATAAATAAAAAACGATATTTCGTATTAATTATAATTATTTTAAGTATATAATAATATTATTCGAATTAATAAATATCTTAGTAATCTTTTAAGCTTATAATAATAAGACTTTAATAAAACTAATAAATCGTTTTTACGTAATATATTTAAATAATATTCTTATTTATTTTAATTTAAAGAATAAGTATTTAAATTACGTAAAATAAATATTATATTAATTTCGATAATATAATCTTTATATAAATCTAAAGAAATATAAGTTCTTTATTATCGAATTAAAATTTCTTAATTTCGTAATATTTATTATTAACATTATAATAAATAAACGTATAATAGTTATAATTTAAAAGTAATTAAAATTAAAGAATTATTATAACGTATAAGTCTTTTTAAAATTTATAAACTTTTATCGAAGATTTATTTATTATTATTTTTAAATTATAATTTCTTTAATAAAATTTCTTAAGAGAAGCGAAAAGAGTATTAAGTTAAGACTTTTTCTATAACTCGAAGTTATAAAGTACGCGTTTTAAAAATTAAATATAATCTTTATAAATACGTTTTTCTTAAAATATTTTAACTTTTAATTATTAATTCGAATTAAGATTAATACTTTTTTCTTTAATTTAATATATATATTAACTTAGTTATATATAAATAGATAATAGTATCTCGCTTTTTATTTATAAAAGATAATTAATATAGAGTATAATTATAGAATTTATAATTAAGAGCTTTTTATAATTATAAAGACGTTTAAGTATTAACGCTATTATATAAAGAAAAGTTTTTACTTTATTAAAGTTATAATTAATTATAATAATTTAAAATACTTTATAAAATAATTAATATAAATAATAAATAAGTTCGTTAAATAATAAAACTATTTCTTTATAATTTCTTAATTTTATATAGATTAAATAAGATAAATCTCGTTAATACGCTATCGAGATAACTTAACTATAAAAGCGAAAATAATATAATTAATAAACTTCTTTCTACGCTATAGTAGAAGCTAATTAAAGTCGAATATCTTTAAAATCTCGTTTTTACTATTATTAAAATAGTATATAAAGATAGCGTAAATTATACGTATAGATAACGTAATTTAAATCTTAAATATCTTATAATATTAAACGATCTAAGTATAAATAAGAGTTTCTTAAATATTAATTTACGAAAAAAAGCGTTTATAAAAAAAATAGCGTTAAAAAAGTTAATAATTATAATAATATAAGAAATTTATTTAAACGTAATATATTTTTTAAGATTTAAAAAATTTTAATTTTAAATTAGAGAAAGTTTAAGCGAGACGCTTACTTAATATAAATATAATAAAGTTATTTAGTAATTTAACTCTATTATTAAAATTATAAATTATAAATAACTTATTTTACGCTTAATTATCGAGATATTAATAGTTAATAAAATAATATATAATATAAATAATAAGTTTATTTATAAATTTATAAAGATATTTTAATAAGAGAACGCTTTTATTAAATAATTAAAAATTAAAAAAGCGTAAAATAAATAAATACGAATCGTCGAAGCTTAAACTTAAGATAATTAAAGATTATTAAGATATAATAATAAATTATATATTCTCGAAGAAGACTTAGTTTATAAAGAGCTATTAAAGCGCTATTACGATAACTTTATAACGAGATATTTTAATATTAATAAGATATTTAAATTAATAAATAGAAAATATTATTAAGATAATATAAAAATAAATATTATAAAGTAGAATTATATATAGAATATTTATTAGCGTATAAAGATAAAACGTTATTATCTTTATAATAAATTAAGAATACTTTTATTATTTATTAAATTATAAAGAGAAATTATAATAAACTTTAAAATAAATCTTTCTTTAAATAAGCGTAAGAATCGCGTTATAATATAATTCTTATAATAATTAATACGATATAACTTAAAGAGTTATTTATAAAAGAAATTATACTTCGATATAAAGTATTTAAAGATATTATTATAAATTAAGAATTTATTTTATAATTACGTTTTAATTAAAAGTCTATTATTAATTATATATAAAGTATAAATTAAATATTATATTTTATTCTTAAATTAATAAATAGATAAAATAATAAAGTTAAACTTTAAAATATTATTTTAAAGTATATTATTTAAAGCGATAAAACGATTAAATAGATTTTCTATTAATTATTAAGTTTATATATTATCGACGCGAGTATAAAATAATAAATAATAATTTATTTTTTATAATATATAATTATTAATTAGAATTTAAAGTAATCGTCTCTATTAGATCTTCTATTCTTCTAATTAAACTTATATTTCTTTAAATTATTATTTAATATAATTCTAAGAGTATTTTAAAAAATAAAGTTATCTTTAAGAATCTATCTACTCGTAATATCTTTCTTAAAATCGATATATTTTCTCAACTCGTCTCTTCTTCTAATTAATCTACTATTTTTATTATCTTTCTCATTCTTTAGATTATTATAATAAATTTATTTATATTAATTACTACTATCGCTATCTTAGACTAAGTTTTTAAATATTTATATAATAATATCTTGCTTATAATTCTTTAACGAGCTCGTTGCTATTCTTTTATTATTCTTAAATAGCACTTTTCACGCGCTATATATTCTATTATCTTATAGGGCGCGCAGGTCTTTATAGCTATTAATATTATTTTCTTATAATATTAAATATTATATTTCTAGTTATAATTCGTATATCTAATTAGATTCTTATAGCTAACTATTATATATTTATTAATAGTTATAGCACTACATTAGAAAGACTATCTAATCGAATCTCTTAATCGTCTTTATCTCGCTATTCTCTATTAGATTATTCTTTATTAGCTTATTAATTATCTCTAGACTAGCGATATCAACTATTAGCGTTAAATAACGCTTCTTCTCTTTATTAACTATTAATCTATAAATTCTCGCTATCTATCTCGTCTTTATAATCTTTAATTCTAAATAAAGTCTTTTATTATCTTCTTTAATTTTTATCTTAATTCCTATTACGTTCTTTATATTAAATATCGCGATTCTAATCTTATAAATTATTATTAAAAATAATTTTCTTATAAATTTTCTTAACTTTTATATTTATATTATTTAAATCGTATTCTTCTTTAGCTTTCTTCTCGTTTTCTTCGTAATTATCTAGATTCTTAGATCTTCGCTCTATAGTCTATTAACTACGACTATTTATTTCGTTAGTAAATCTTAAGTACTTCTAAGAGTTCTTATTAATATCTCGCTATTCTTCTTCGTTAGACTCTCTCTTTTCTATTTATTCTCTATTTAAATTATAAGTTATCTTAATCTTTTAGACGTTTTCTTCGATCGCGAATAAAGAGAAGTAACGATCTAAGAGAATATCGATATAATTCTTTCTTAAAATAAGTTTTCCTAACTTTATTAATTGCTTCGTTTTATATTAGACGTATTCCCTATCTAAGAGCTACTTCTACTACTCTTTTTGCTTATTCTCTTCTTAATCTCCTTTTTAATTACCTTTTAAACGTCGCGTCTCACGTGTACTAACGCGTTCCTAATAATATCTCATATTTTAACGTTGAGATTCTCGAATAACGTGTTTTCGATAGTCTTTAGAGTAAGAACTATCTAGTAAAATACTTAATTATCTAATTATATAAATTTATAACACTAGATATAATAATATTAAGACTATAGTAAACGAGATGTAAATAGATAATATAAAAACGAACTTAATTATTTCGATACTTTTACTTAAATAGCGCTATATAGTAAAAAATACTTCTCTATAGTCGAATATCGAGTAGCGACGATAAGAGCGTCGAGTAGTTACGATAAAGATAAGCGTAGAATAGTTATAATAAAGATAAATATTTAATAGCTATCGTGAAATAACGATAAGATCGAAATTTAAAAGTCGAGTAATTATAATAAAAATAAGCGTTAAATAGTTATTATAAAATAACGATAACGAGATTAAAATTTAAATATAACTAAGATTATTAATAATATAGAAACTCGACTCGATATATTATATAAAAATTTAACTTTTTATAAAAAAACGATTTTTTAAGAATTTTATTTAATATATAATTTATATTTATTAAAAATCGATAATAATATAATCGATAAATATATAAGAGAAAGATTTATAATAAAAATTATATAGTAACGTAATAATCGCTTAGACTTCTTAGAAATTATAGCGAAATAGAAAAATATTAAAATAATTATAATTATAAACGATCTCTTAATATATTACGAGTAAATATTAATATTATTAATACTATAAGAATAAGCGCTATAGACGTAGTAAGCGTTAGAGAAATAGAAATTATAGATATTATAATCTCGAGAGCTTAGACTAGCTTCTATTAAGTAAGTAGATATTAATTAGATCGTATAAAGTATCGTTTAAACTTCATATAAATTTAAATAGAGCGTGCGTCTTCTATAAAGCGCGACACTCGAATTTATAAGTTATATTTTTAACTTTATAATACAATAGTATCGCGCTTCGATTCTAATCTAGTTCGAGTACTCTAGAGTACTCTCGACTACACTCGAACCAGGAACTTCGTGAAACTACTAATTGTTACGAGTGTGACGACATAGACCTGCAATACCAAGTCGACTTACCTTTCCAATTAGGACTACGGCTTTCCTTTTCAATTGAGACTAGCCCCTATCGGCCTTGACGTTTCTTATAGATATTTCTTTTTAGCTAGATAATTTCTTCTTAGACTTAATTTATTCGTTATATATTATTATTAACTTAATCTAATTATAGTTTTAATATTAAATTAAGTCTTATCTTCTTATTACGCTCGTTAAACGTGCGAGTTAAAAGAACTCGTTTATAGTGTAATCGACGACTTCGAAAGACATTAATACGTATTATTTTAGATATTTTTTAAATTATACAAACGTATTATTAAAAAATCTAAATTATATGAAATTATTAGAGACTTATAAATAAGCGAGATTAAAGAAATTATAGTAAGATAGCTTTTAAATTATACGAAGTGCATTTTCTCAATTAAACATTAATAGCTTAATATTTATTTATTTAATATTCGATCTCGCGGCGCGACTATAAGTTACGCGATTAATTTATCGATTAGTATACTCTAAACGTGTTTTTAACACAATTTAATTATTTTATTATTAATTAATATAATAATTAAAGTCGTGCATATACGCTAATAAGAATTACTTATATAATTTATTTCTTAACTCTACGCACTAATAGAGCGTTCTTTAAAGTCTATTCGACTATAAGTATATCTTATTTAAATAATTATTATTAATATTATAATTAACTTATAGCACTCACTATAAATTTAATTAAGTTCGTCTTTATTATATTAATTTTAATTTCGACTTAAACGAGTTTCGCATAAAAAAGTAATTCTATTTAAAAGTTCGAAGAAAATTATTACTTTCTTATAAAATTGAACGATATCTTAATATTATATAATACTATCTATTTAACGATCTATTTATAGTTTCTATAGAATATCTTAAGATACGAAGTAGGGCGTAGAGAATCCCTAGATAAGTATCGATTTCGTAATTTATTTCACGCTATCTCTTAATCTAGAACGTTATCTTAAAAATATTCTAAATCGACGAATATCTATATTATTTAGAAATATTCTTCGCGCGCCCGAGAATCTTATCTTCGTTTAAAATATAGTTATTTAAGAATAATTAATTTAATAAGCTAATACGAATTCTAAAAAGTTTTTAATTATTCTAAATAAGCTTCGCGAGCAACGCGATCTCGAGATAAAAATTATTTAATTATATAACTTCTTATTTAAAGAAAGTTCGAATTATAAGTTAAAATATAAAAATGAATAAAAGAAGAAGAAGAAGATTAGAACTATAATTAATCGAGTTTAATTAGCTCGTAATTATTTATAATAATAAATATAAAATCTTTAATATTAATTTCAAAGATCTCGTGAGAAATCTATTAATTCGATATAGATTTAAATCTTAGCTAAACGCTTTAAAAAGTTTTCTTATTCTTCGATATTAATCGACGATAAGAAATCTTAATAAAATAATTAAATTAGTTAAATATTTAATAAGTTAAAGATTAATTAAGATTATTTCGATAATAAGATAGCGAGAATCGCTTACGTTAAGTCACGCATTAATAAAAAAGTAACTAAAGTTATCTATACTCGCTTATATCGTCTGAGTTTCGATCTTTATTAAACTATCGATAAGATTTTAGACGATTTATAGAAGTTATTCGAGAACTCGAATTATAAAGTAAATAGAGTTCGCGAGTATAAGATTTTAAAGTAAAAAGATTTTTTATTTAGCGACTTTTATTAAGACTTTAGATATCTCGTTATAAAGTTAAATATATTAAATAAAGTCTAACTTCGAGATATAAATAAGAAGCTCGCCCCTCGTCTTCGTATAGTCTAGACTAATTCTTCTATTAAGTTTATTACGATATTCGCTCTAAAATTATTCTTAACTCGAATAGATAATAAATATTATATTATATATTAGAAAAAGATAGTTAAGAAGATTAAGAACGTGATAAATAAAGCACGAGTCTCTAAGCGTATAACGTTTACATTTAATTCTATAAATATCTTCTTTTCTCGAACGAATCTAATTTCTCGACGCTCTTTCTCTCTCGCTATAAAATAATAATAGCGAAAGATTATTAAGAATTAAAAGAAAGATATCTACTATATTTATTATAAGAAGAGATACTTATTATTCGCTTATTTAAAACGTCGATCTTCTTATTAAGTTAATAAGATAAAAAGCTAATATAAAGAGAGTTTCGTGAAATCGAAGTCTAAATAATTCGATTCGGAAAACTCGTAATTCTATTTATAGTCACGAATTAAGATAAGATTCTATTCTTATATAATTTAAAAGAGATTCGACGTAAGTTATTCGCTTTAAAATTATTTTTAATTCGAGAAAGTCTAACTTCTTAAGAGAAGGTTTATTACGTTTAAATTCTTATCGATATAAAGATTATCGAATACGCGTTTATTAATAAACGCCTGGTTCACGAGATTTATTAGTTATTAAATATATAACTTATTTCTCTTATAAAGTCTAGATTAATTTGAGACTATAATAAATAACTTAGTAGAAAACTTATTATTCACGCTATATACTTAAATCTTATTTTCTCGAAATATAAGAAATTTATAGCTTCTATGCTTATAGCGAATTTAAAATAATATATAGTTATTCTAGATAAATTATAGATAAATCGCTTTAATATACTTCTAGATATAATTAACGACTCTATTCTCTTTCGAGATTATTTATTATAAACTTCATTTATTTTTATTACTTATTTTTCTATTAAATCGATTCTCTTAATTAAGATTTCTAAATTAATTTAATCTCGATTAAAGATTTTTACTCGTTTATAATCTACGCCTAAGAATTACTTATTCTCTATTTGTAGTATCGCTATTATTCTCTTTACGATATTAATTAAATAAACGAAGTATTCTAAAACTTAATTATTCGCGATATCGATAAAAGATATTAATTAAAATATAGTATATAACGCTAAGTCTAGAGTGAAAGAGATTAGTCTTTCTTTAATAAAGATTATTACTTAGAATCTAAATAATATTAAAAAATAACTTCCTTCGAAGTATTAGAAGTTTCTAGACGTCTTTAATCGTTCTAAAGTTAATTAGCTTTCTTCGTATCGTTCTTATAATTATAAGATCGAATTTATTAATAACTTTAAGTCGCCTTAGAGTCGCGTCTATTGTATATCTTCTTATAAGCTTTAAAAGATTAAAGAATATCTAATAAATAATCTATTTAAGGGCTTTATTACTTCTAATAAGACTTCTTATTTATTATTAATTTTATTTATTCTAATAATTAACGATAATCTTTATTTCTATATAAATTATCAAAAATTAAATATTATAACGAAACGTAATTAATATCTTCTTTTTCTAATAGAGAAAGTTATTAATAAAATTAAAAAATATCGATATCTCACTCGTCTAGATATTATCGTTATATTTAATAAGCTACGAATAAATCCCAATAGTAAGAATTATATAATCTTTATTATAGCTCTCGAAGTTTATAAGTATTAAGTACTATTCTGCGAACTAACGAATAAATCGAGTACTTTCTAATAATATATTAATAATATTCTATTCGATTTTCTAAACGATTTCTATTAAGTCTATCTAAGTAATATTTTTATTTATAATTAAAAGAAGACAAAATATCAAAAGCACGTTAAATAAGTTCTTTAATAATTGCGGGAGATTAATCTATAAATTAATATCAAGAAATTCGAATTTAATGTAAAAGAGATCGTATTTCTAAGAATTATTATATTAGAATCTAGTCTACGAATAAATTCTCGTAAGATCGAGATTATACTTAATTAAAATATCTCTATAAATCTAAAAAAGATTTAAGACTTTATAAAGTTTATAAACTTCTATCGACGCTTTATTTATAAGTTTTTTAAGTTAATTAAATCTTTAATTAATCTTATAAAGAAGAATACTTTCTTCGTCTAAAATAAGATCTACGTTAAGTCGTTCGAGAATCTTAAAAAGTGTGTAATTACTATCTTAATTCTACGTTACTTTAATTCTAAACGTTAGATTATTCTTAAGATCGATTCTTTTAACTACGTGCTAAGAGAAATCTTATCTTAATATAATAACGATAGAGTTCTTTACTCGATAATATTCTATAGTAAGAGTATAATCTTAGCGAAATATAATTATTATATCTATAATAAAGAGTTACTAGCGATTATTCGATGCTTTAAATACTAACGATCTAAACTCGAATATATCGAGCTATTTATTTAAGTATTCACTAACTATTAGATCTTAAAAACCTTTATAAAAAATAAGAAGCTTATATGTCGATAAGCCCGCTATCTAGATATCTTATTTAAATTTAATTTTTAAATTATTTTTCGTATTAAAATAATTAATAGTAAAGTCGACGTTCTAATAAGAATATTATCGTCTATCTCAGCGAACGAAGCTAATAAAAGAAATTAATATTAATATTAAACGATTCTCATCTCGAATTATATTTAAATTCGAGTTATAGAAGTTAAAGAAGATCTATTTAAACGAATTTATAAGATTAATAAAGAGAATTCTATATATAACGAATTTCGTGAAGCGATAAATTATAAGTAGATTAAATTTCATAATTACACGCTAAGTCGATATCGTATCGTTAATAAAGCACTCTTTAAGAATAAACTATTATAAGTCTCGATCGAGTTTTATACGAAGCTATTAAGAAAGATTTATAATTAATCTTCTAGCGATTATCTAGAAATACGAAGAACGATTAACTTATTTCTACGTTATTATTATTAATCTAACTACGTTAAAACGATTAAATAGTATATTCGTAACTATTATTATTATTAACGTAGTAAGATTCTTCGAGATAAAACAAATAAATTATTAATACTACTTTTAATTTTCTAAGATCGTTAATAAGACGTTTCTATAAATTTTATTACTAATCTACTTCTATTAGACGATTTTAACGCTATTTATATCTTTATATATCGTCTTATAAAGAAACGTTATTACGTATTATATTATTAAGAAGATAATGATTATTTATTAAAAGAACTTATTTAAATTTTTATATGAAATCTCTTTTAATTATACGAATTATTATAATCTCTTATATTAGATAAAGATATATAATTTATATCTACGCTTTAGAGAAGTCTTTATAAGCGATTACGCATTAAGATTAACTTATTTATTATATATTATCTCGAAACGAATAATTAGATCGAGAGAATTAATTAGAATATAAAGCGAGATCTTCGTATTTATTATAACTATTTATAAGATAATTAAGTTAAATAAATTCTTATAATCGAATTTAGTAATAATAATAATATCTTATTCGCTATATTTCTTATCTTCTTCTACTTCAATCGAGGTTTTCACTCTTATATATCTTTCGATTAAGATTATACTTTCTATAAGATTATATACGAACGTTTATAAGTCTTAAAGATAAAAGATATTACGATTAGAATAAAGAAGATTCTAAAATTTAAACGATTATAACTAAAGAGAACACGTAGAATTATAAAGTTATAAATAAATAAATATCGTAAGAAGATCACTTACGATGTAAGCGATTGAGTCTAATTATCGTTTAAGAATATTAGAATTAAACGCCTTTATAAAGATCTTAAAAATAAATAACTCGATTTATATAAAGCGCTTAAGCGAGTCGATATCTTATATCGTTTAAAACTTTCTTAAAGTATAAGAATTTATCTCGTCTTTAATTCTAAGATACTTAGATTTATAATTATAAACTCTCTGCTAGAATAGAAGCACGATTCTTCTAGATCTATAATAGTTAACGAGAAAGAGTTATAGAACGTAAACGATATATTAAATTCTAGACGTAACTATAAACGTCTTTAATATAAAGTTAAATAAATCGATCTAAATAGAGATAATAACTAATACTATACGAATCAAGATAAGTTCGAAGACTCTAAGAAAGTGATAAATAAATTCTATAGACGATATTTCAATAAACCGCGCTAGGCCCAATAGAAAACCAGACTACGATTAACTTTTATTTATTATTTGAGACTTATTCGCCAGTATAGCGATACACTTAACTCGACTTAATTGAGCTTCGAGTATCTCACACCTTATTCTTATATTAGTATACGTTTCTTCTAGACGTTCTAAATCGTTTCTATATATAAATACTATACTTTTATAGCGCTAAGATATCGTTATTTGAGGGGAGAAGTAATGTTACGAGTGTAACGATTATATAGATCTATAATATTAAGTCGACTTACCTTTTTAATTAAGATTACGACTTTTCTTTTCAATTGAAACTAGCCCCTATCGGCCTTGACGTCCCTTATATATATTTCTTCCTAGCTAGATAGTTTCTTCTTACACTTAATTTATTCGTTACACATTACTATTAACTTAATCTAATTACAGTTCTAACACTAATTATTTTTAGACGAAGCGTCGATTCGTTAAAGAAAGCGAGATTCTAAGTTCGATCCCGACTTTAATTAAAACTTCTAAACGAGTTAATTTCGAGTTAGAAGAATTTAATATAATCTAATGGGAATAACTCGGGAATTTTATTCTTAGGGCTCTAATAGTCCGTCTAGAGAGCGTTTCGAAACTACTAAGATTAGGATTCTAGAATCGCCGCTCTGCGAGGAAGATCTAGAACTACTAACGCTTAGGGCGCCGAGGACGTCGCCCTAGAAGGGAGGATAATTATTAGACTATACGAAGTTATATAAATATCTATAAACTACGTCGTATAGACTTTATATAAGCAAATAGAATACGTCTTCTATAAAGCGCGATACTCGAATTTATAAGTTATATTTTTAACTTTATAATATAATTAAAAAGCGTTATTATAATATTACGACTAAATTTTAATAACTATTAGCGCTATAATAACTAAGAGTTTAGAATACTTTTATAGTCTATATAAGAAAGATATAGTACTCTAATTAATAGTTAACTCGATAATAATTAACTTAATAATAGTTTAATTAATAATAGTTAACTCGATAATAATTAAATTATTCGTCTTTATTTAAGAAGTCTTTTTAAGAATAATATTTAAGAACTTTATTTTAAAAATCGAGTTATTATTCTTTTTATAATAATATCTTTATAATAATAATATAGACGAAAAGTAAGATATAGATAAGAGAAATATCTTCTACTTCTAGTTTTATAATTCTATTATATACTTAAGCTAGCTCTCTAGTAGTAACTTTACTAGAGATAGTTAGTTTTTTAATAATTTTAAAGTCTTATTTATACTCTCTATATTAGCGATCTTTAATATTACTTTAACTTAGTTCTTATTTAAAAAATCTATATTCTTATATAGAGCGCTATTATTAGTTAAATAATAGTCTAGCTAAAGATATTTAAAGTATTTATCTTTCTTATATATTCTATTAATAATTATCTAGAGATACTTATATCTCTATAGTTTCTTATTAATATTAAAGTAAGTATTATTCTTAGATAAGAAGAATTCTTTATTACTAGATATATCGCTCTATTCTATATTTATTTTAATACTATCTTTATTCTTTTTTAACTTACGTACTACTATAATATTAATAGCTCTAAGATCGAGATTAAGCTTTTAGAGATATAGAACTAGCTCTTTATATAATATAAATATATAATTTAATACTTAATACTTTAGAAGAGTTATAATAAGACGAGTTAAATTAGAAATCTTAAGAATATTATTAAACTTTAAGAGTATAATAGTTACGCTAAAGTATATATAAATCTTCTTAAAAGATTTATTTTTATTAATAATTCTTATATCGAATTAAGAGTTATAGAGTTAGATATTAAATCGAGTAATCTTATTATAAGTACTAAATATATTATTTAACTCTTAAATTATCTTATCTATAGTCTTATAGAAATCGACTACTTTTAGTAATACTTAAGTTTTAATAATATTAAATATAATAGACTTAATATAATCTCTAACATAGTTAATTTTCTTCTTCTTTATAGAGAAAATTATAATACTTTAATAAAACTTTTCTTAGAGATAGACGTACTAGCTCTTCTACTTATTATAATTATATATACTATAAAAGACTAGTATATTAGAGTATCTCTTATTTATTTCTACTTCTTTAATATAATTTATTATAGACGTAAAACGCTATTCTTAATAATAATTACTAGATAGATTACTAGAAGAAGAAAGACTAATATATTATTATAGATCTAGCTTATAAAGATATTTATTATTAGAGTCGAGATCTTTATAATAATAGCGATTAGAAAGTAAATAATCTTTTAGCTCCTTTCTAAATTCTTTATTTTTTTTTATTAGTACTTTTATCTCGTCGCGCTATCTATTATATAAGTATTAAAGTCGAGTAGCTATCTTTTAAGACTTATAGTAAATATTATTAACATTCTTTTATCTTCTTCTCTATACTAGGTATTTAGCTCTAGATTTAGTAATCTCTAAGTCTAGTTATTTATATTCTTAGAGAGAACGCGATAGCTAACGCGTATAGCACGTATATCTTTAATAATACGTTTTAGTTCGTCTCTCTAGATATTTAAGTTCTAAGTAATACTCTATATAAATTCTTCTAAAGTTTATATAAAGATATAAATATTATTTATATTTTTATTAGTATTATCTATAAGTACTACTACGAGTCGAAAAGGTTTAAAATAATCTAAAATATAAGGTGTCGATATTATATCATGATATAATATAATATTAAGATTATATTATTTAATTTTTATGAAATAGTCTAAGAGACGTGCTAATATTATGAAATAATCTAGGAAATTTCTAGTATATGTAGAAGTATTCTATATTATATGTAGGGATATGGGAAATATACTATATATAGAAGAAGTTACTCTATATAGAATCATTCGAACGTATTCTAATTATTATTCTAATTATCACTTCACTTCACTATTACGTTATTAAGTATTCTAGCTATTATTCTAATTATTACTTCACTTTATTATCGCTATTATTATTACTTTACTTTATTATCACGTTATTAAGCTAAGCTCGCTATCGCATTTAATATCGTATTGCGAAAGATCTTCGTAATTATCTAAGACTTAATAAATTATTTTTATTACTATTAATATATTTAATTTATTATTTATTCTACGATAGCAAATTCTCTTCTTCTTTCTTCGCATTATAAAAAAAAATTATAATCGTTTTTTATAATTATATATTCGTAGTTATTAAAGTTACACGCTTCGTATAAATAATATAAAGATTAATATCTTTGAATATATAATAAAGAAAAGCTTTCGCCGACTTATAAATAATCTTAATAATCGATTTAGAAAAACGTATCTTTTTTATATATATTATCGCGATCTCTTTTATCACTCGCGAAAAGAAGAGCTTAAAGATTATTAGATCGAATTCTCTTTAATAGCGACGAATCTCACGTAAAGTAATAGCTATAGTTTATTAATAAAATAGAATAGATAGATTCGAGATTAGACTTACTTCTAGCTTTTTATCTGCGTTTTCGAGTATTGTTACCCGATAGTTCTTACGCTAATCTACTTTTCTTAATTAATCTTAATGACTAAA
This sequence comes from Xanthoparmelia taractica, assembly GCA_033085395.1. NCBI lineage: Eukaryota > Fungi > Ascomycota > Lecanoromycetes > Lecanorales > Parmeliaceae > Xanthoparmelia > Xanthoparmelia taractica. The sequence goes on along the minus strand of JANQBS010000390.1, from coordinate 6,848 downwards.
CACTTGAAGACTACGTAGAAAAGAAATTAATCTCTATAGATTAAAGATCTGCGAAAAGAGTAAGAGAGATAACTTAAAATCGTTCTTTAAGTAATTAGAAAAGAGATTAACTTAACGATCTTACGTAGATTATAATTTAAGAAAATAATGTATTATAATTATTATTCTAGTTATTACTTATTAGAATAATTATATTTACTTAGCGAGATTAAATTAAAAGAGAGTTTATGTTAATATTACTTATTAAATATCGAAGTTTAATAATTACTTAAGCTAATTTCGCTCTAACTTATATATTAATCTAAAATTTTCTTATCTTATTCGCCACCTAATATAAGAAATAATCTATATTATAAAATACTTCTATATATATTAGAAATTTCTTAGACTATTTCATAATATTAGTAATTTTCTATTTTATATCTTTATAAGTAATCTAATATAATTTCCTTATGATATTCTTTCATAATATAATATAATACGATATAATATAAGATATTCTATCAAATATACTAGATCTTTCCGACTCGTAAGTACTACTTTATCTTTATACTCTTTAAAATCTATAGTATATCTTTTATCGCTATATTTAACGCATTTATCGCATTTTTTAATATATTTTTCTTAACGTTTATTAGATATACTAATACTAGTAGTAGAGAGAATCTTCTCTTAATCTAAATCTTAATTATTAGAATAGTTAAAATAATTCTAAGTATTATTTTCTATAATTATTTAACTCTATAATAAATACGCGAAATTTATATTTATATTTAAGTTTAATATTATAAGATTTCCCTTAGCGCGAGAGAATCTAATAGTAAGAAGATCTTTACTTAAAGTTTAATTAATAGATTCTTATAAGACTATAGCTTTATTAAGTCTAGCTAGATTATATACTATACTTATAAAAGAGTTTCTTTATAAATTAGTTCTTTTTTATAATAAGTCTCTACTTAACTATAATTATATTATTCTATATTAGCGAACTTCTCTCGTAGCTACGTCTTTCGACTTATAAACGAGTCGCTATTATTCTAGAAGAAGAATAGCTAATAATGTATTAAAGACTTAATAAGAGTTAAAATATTGTAAATCTTATATTTAATAGAATATTAGTTATATAGAATATTAACTATATAGAATATTAGCTATATAGAATATTAGCTATATAGAATAATTATAAGTATTTATATATTAAAAGAAGTATTTATAATAAACTTAGCGAACTTAAGTCTATAGAGCTAGGTCTTAGTTTACTAAGATCTCTATCTAGAAGAATAGAAAGAAGAGTTAAACTATAATACTCTTTATTATAATAGAAGAAATTATCTCTATTATAAGTCTTTCTAGTTTTACTTTTAAGATATTAGTAGAACTAATTCTTTTTTTATAAATATAGCGCTAATATAAGAATTAGTACTCGAAATAGCGAGTTTATTCTTATTAGAATAATTAGATAATTAATAATTCTTTCTTTTATAATAGAAGTAGATATTATTCTTATAATTAGAATTAAAGTTATTAATCTTTTACTTTAAACTCTTATAGAGATTTTAGATATATAAATACTTAACGCTATTACTATTACTAGACTTATTAAACTTTAAAATTCTAAATTTTAGAGACTTTTCTTTAGCGTTTTACTCTTTTAAAGATTTATTATTAAAATCGTTACTATTATTAAAATATACGCGTTTTAAAACTTTTTTCTATATAATAGCTATAATAAGAATTTTCTTATATAACTTTAATATATTATTTAATACTTAAAATTTAATTCTTTAGCTTAGACTAAAGTTTAGTTAAAAAGAAATTTACTTAATACTTTTTTAATATTAATAGTATATAGATCTCTACTTCTTCTAGATAGACCTTAAAGATTATAATCTTCTAGTTAGACTTCTATTTTATCTTCTTCTATTTTATAGATAAGTAAATAATAATTAATTAAATTAATTATTAAATTAAGTAAGAATTCTTTAAAATTCTTAAAAGTAATATTTATAAGACTTATCTTAGTAAACTTAATATATTATTAAATAGTTAGATTACTCTTTAAAGACTTTATATAATAAATAATTTTAGCTCTATTACTAAGAAAATATATAGAATTACTAAGAAATTAGATTTTAATATTATAGAATTAGCGTAAATATTTACTTTTACTAAGACTCTTATAGAGATATATTTTTTCAAGTTAAAGAGTTTTTATTTTAATAATTAATCTAGATATCGATATAATTACTAGCGCTCTAGTATTAGTAGAGAAAGAAGTAGAGTTATAAAGCTTATAATTATAAACTTTAAGTATAATTAACTTTTACTCTTATTCTATATAATAATTTTTAGTCTAAATAACTTTAAAACGCTAGGTTAAAGATATTTCTTTAGACTTAGAAGTAATAAGATTAGAACTAATATTACTCTCTTAGCGATTATCGTCTTAGTTATTATATTAGTTCGATATATTCTTAATATAAGAAGAAGATCTCGCTATCGTAATAATATTAAGTCTTTCTCTAAAAAAGAATAAATAGATTAAAATTATAAGAAACTAGCTTTAATAGTATTATATAGTTAGAGTCTAATATATAAAAGATATAATATCGCTATAAGATTAAATAGTATATTTATTAGTAGAACTAATCTTTAAGAAATATAAAAGTTTTAAAATATATAAGATAGATCTATATTCGCTAAGTTCTTAATATCTAGAGTTAATATTATAACTTTAGATCTTAAGAAGCTTCGATATATTCGATAACGACTCGATAGCGACGCTAAGGCTTAGATAACGCTAATATCTAATATTAAGAGACTTAAGATAATATTATTTTACTAAAATATCTCGATAACGAGTAGCTTCTACTATATATTTATTAAGAATAAGCTTAAGTTACTTTTAATCTTTATTGTCTTAATTAGAATCTACTTTTAATTTTTAAGATTATTATTATTATAATCTAGAGTAATATTAAGTTCTCTATCTTAATTATTACTTTTATTAACTTTAAATATATACTCTAGTATTTGAGACTATACTATAATAGTAATATTCTAATTTAATATAGTTACTAATAAGAATAATTTACTTATATTTAGAATATATTATAACTATAATTATAATATTAAAACTATATTAATCTTAAATTACTACTTCGTAGAGAAGTTAGAAGAATTAAAATTATTAAAAATAATCTTAAATTAAGTTTTAAAATATTATAATAATATAAGACTTAGTAATTATATATATTTATATATAATATTAAAGTATATAGACTAATTCTTAAAAAAGAGAAAAGAAATTAAAGAAGAAACTATCTACTTAAACTTATTTATTAAGATCTAACTTAATATATATATATATCGAGACTTCGTTAAGTCTACGTATACTAAGTATTATAATAATATCTCGCTTACTAGAAGATCTAGTTCTAATCTAAATTAAGATTAATAAATAAATAGTTTTAAAGATAATATAGATTATCGATATTCTCGTAATATACGCTTGTTTTAAATCTCTTAACGTTTATTAAGTCTATTAAAATACTTTTTAATAGTAGTAATATTTATAAAAGTATAAAGATTTAATTTAAACTTATATATAAAACTTATATAGATATAATTAATATAATTCTTAATAAACTTAATTTTAATAGATTTTATAAATTTAAGAATTCTATTAATTTACTAATATATTAAAACTTCTTTTTTAATATTTATTACTCTATACTTAATCTTATAAAATAGAATTAATAAGATAAATATCTTTATTTTAAAGCGCTTTATAAGTACTTAAGTTTATTTATTTTATAATATTATATAGACTAGTAATATTCTTTTATTATTACTTAATTTATTAAAGTATTATTTAATTATATCGTTTTGAAAATATATAGCGATAAGTAATCTAATCTTAATATTAGATTATTATTAAATATATATCTTAATTTATTTAATAAACTTATAAATATTTTTATAAATAATATAGTTATTAATATTAATTATATCGTCTTCGTCTTTAACTATAAAATTAAAATAATTAATCTTCTTTAATTTAAATTTAACTTAACGTTTTATTGTATTAATAATAATAGTATTAATATATTTAAATTAATTAAAAAGAGATTTAAAAATTAATTAACTCTTTTAATTATAGTTATTTAAATTAAATTTTATAAAATAGCTAGAATCTTTAAATCTCGTATTTACTACGCTATAAATAATATCTCGAGTTTATACTTCTCTCTTTAATTATTATTTAATACTATTAATATTATTATATCGCTATTTTTAACTAGAGTATTATTAAGTATTATTAATTAAATAAGAGATTATAAACGTAAATATAAAAAATCTTTTAAAATAGAATTAATAGAATTTATTAAATTATATATTAAAGAAAGTTCTTAATATAGATATAACGTCTCTTTTAGAAATATTTTAATTACACGTATTAAATAGATTTAGTTAATTATTTACTACTACTATATCGATAGTTAATAAAATTAATTAAGTTTAAAATTCTAATCTTAATTATATTAATAATCTCTTAAAGATTTAATCTTAATTAATAATAAATTTTTCTTTAAATAAATTAAATAATTAACTAGATAGCGAGCGTTTTATAATTCGCGTTAAAATCGAAATAATTTCAATTAAGAGCTTTTTAAATATAGAATATAGTAATAATCGTTACATAATTAATTATAAGAATAATTTATTTAATTAACTTAGTATTTATAGATTAATTAGTCTAATTGTAGCGAAAGTACTATAATTAAACGAGTTCTTATTCTTAACTTAATAACTCGATTTTTAAAGATTTTAATTAAATATAACTAATAAATTAATATTTAAATTAGTAGATAAATAGTACTAATAGCTATAGCTAAGATATTATTATTATTATAATATAGAATAATTTTAATAATAATAAGAATAGATTTATATTTTTATTATTCGAGAAATAAAATTAATATATACTATATTAAGTTAATTTAATAGTTAGCTCGACTCTCTATTAGAATATACTCTAGAGATACTCTATAATAATTCTATTATTATAGCGATATTAGATCTTTTTTTAAAAAAGAATAAAGAGATTAAAATTATAAGAAATTAGCTTTAATAGTACTAAATAGTTAAAGTCTAATTATATAAAAAATCTAGTATCGCTATAAGATTAAATAGTATATTTAAAAATAGAATTAATTTTTTAATAATATAAAAGTTTTAAAGTATATAAAATAGATTTATATTTACTAAGACTTTAAGATTTAGAATTATATTATAACTTTAAACTCTAAGAAATCTCGATATATTCGATAGTAACTTCATAGCGATATTAAGAAGTAAGTAGCGCTATTATCTAATAGCTTTCTTAACGCTAAGCTTTTTACTATACTCGATATACGAGATATTAAGTATCTTTAAGTACGTAAATTTTACTATATTCGCTCTTCGTTATTAAACGAGCTAGCTTCGTAGAGATAAAATCTATATTTATAATACTTTTTAGATTTTAGCTTACAATTACTTTAACTAAGTAATTTTTCTTTTATTCGTTAATAATATAAAGTAAGTACTTTAATCTTCTTAGAATAATAGCGCTATTTAATTTAATAAAATAAACTCTTTATTATTAGCGAGTAAAGTTATAATACTTAAAAATATTAAGATTAATAGTATTATTTCTATTTTTAAGATATTTACGTATAGATAAGTTAGATAATATCTTTTATTAAGCGAAACTAATAATTACTTAGTTATTTCTAAGAAATAATATTAATATCTCTTATATTCTTATAAGTAAAGTTGTTAACTTATCTCTATAGCGTAAATAGAAGATTAAAGAAGAGATAAATTCTAATATTAATATACTTAAAGAATAGAAGACTAAGATTAATTTTTTAGCTCGAAATCGTAATAAAGTAATTATCTTAATTAGCTTTTAACTAAGCTAGATAATTCTTCGAGAATAATAAAGAATATAATATTAAGATCTACTTATCTCGTAATTTAATATTAAATAAATAATATATATTAGAGAATATAGATCGTAGTCTATCTATTATCTAAGAGATTATAATAAGATATAAATTTTAGCGCTTACTTAGTACGTTAAATATTTATCTCTAGACTATTATTACTTTTTCGCGTCTATTCTAATAGCGTATAAGTATAATAACTATATATAGTTTAAAAACGTATTTAGTTATTAGAGTAACTTTATTATAATATAATTTAAAATCAATAGCTTAAATAATAAAGTCGATTATATTATTTCTAAGAAGATACTCTTCGAAATAATACTAAAGTAAACTAATTATAATATCTACGAATCTCGTTTTACTCTATATTACGTCGATCTTAACGTTAATAATATCTATATTAATAAGAACTTTAATATTAGATATATATTTAACTAAGTATTCTATTTCGCTATTCTATTATTTATACTTCTTATAGCTCTTAGTTTATCGTAGTCTCGATATAAAATAAATATATTACTTTTTACTATATTCGAAAACGACTTCTAAAGCTCTCTTTAAAAAGATTTATAATTTTAAGATATCTCTACTAAAAATATTCTTTACTAGATATTAAGTAAAGATTATTTAATATAAATACTCTCTTATATTCTAAGTTTTAATATTACTATAGATTATTATCTCTTTAGAGCTTTATAAAACTTAAGTAAAAGCTATAATTAAAATATTACTATAATTACGAGTCGAAAAGATCTAATATATTTAATAAAATATCTTATATTATATTATATTATATTATATTATATTATATTATATTATATTATATTATATTATATTATATTATATTATATT
>JANQBS010000389.1:0-29690 GCA_033085395.1 Xanthoparmelia taractica | reverse complement strand
CTGAAAACTCTTCTCCGGAGTAACATTGATCCACATCGGGCTTGGCATTCGGAGAGCATATGCCAAAACCGTGACAAATATATAGAGATATAAAGCTTAAGATAAGAATAGAAAATAAGTTTTTTTTATTAAATATATATTCGTAAATAAAAGACTTCTTTTATTATTCGTTATCTTTAAAGAAAAGCTTTAAAAAAAGACTTAATTTAATATTTTAAAGAATAAGAGAGTATATATCGTAATAAATGAAAATAGCTAAATAAATAACGTCTTAAGTCTAGAGTAATTCGTTAGATATATATAAGTTATTTCTTTATATATATAAATAGCTTTTAATTTATCTTTATAGATACTTTAAGTTATAGACTCGAAAGACGCTTAAAGAATAATATCGTCTTCTTATATTTAACGAGTATACATTATATATTAATATTAAGATTATATAATTCTATACTAATAACGATATTATTCTCTTATATCTATCTATCTATATTACGTATATTCTTTAATTACTTAATATTAGATTTTTTTAATTTTTATTAATTATATATTATATATATCTTAAGAAGAATATACGAGTTAAGAGTAACTATTTAATAAATAAAATAAATTTCCTTTAATATATTTAAATAATAAGAAAAAACGTTATAAAAGAAAAGATTATTAGATATATATAGTAAAAGAGTGAATTATTCTTAATATAACTTAAAATCGTTTTTAATAAATTAAGACTTAAATTATTAAAATTAGAGAAAGTAGATTCGTCTTTAGAAATAATAATTATAATAAATAATAATAACTTAGTATCGATATTCTTTATCTTAATAAATATTAAGTAAGTTAATTAAATATTTAAATAAATTAAGATTAAAAATTAAGATCTAGCACTTATAGAAAAGCTTAATAAAGTATATAGCTTCGCTTTAATAAAGAATATTTTATTTAAAAATATTAATAGCGATTTTATTAAGAAAGATTAACGAAAAAAGAATAAAAAAAAGCGTGATTAAGTATATTAAGACGAAGAATAGATTCTAAATCTTAAGACTATATAGAGACGATTAAATAAGATTGCTAAATAGAAATTTAATAAAGAAGTTTAAAGAATATATTATCTTAATCTAATTATTTTTAAAGAAAGAAAATATAGAAGTTTAATTAAAAAGAAGATTACTATTACGAGTGTGACGACCACATAGGCCTGCAACACCAAGTCGGCTTACCTTCCCAATTGGGACTACGGCTTTCCTTCCCAATTGGGACTAGCCCCTATAGGCCTCGGCGTCCCTTATAGATATTCCTTCTTAGCTAGATAGTTCCTCCTTAGACTTAATTTATTCGTTACACACTATTATTAACTTATTCTAATTGCAATCCTAACATTAAATTAAGTCTTATCCCCTTATTACGCTCGTTGAACGTGCGAGCTAAAAGAACTCGTTCACGATATAGCCGACGACCTCGAAAGGCACTGACACGCATTATCTCAGAATTGATATCTTTTAAACTATACGGACGTACTACCAGAAGGCCTAAATTATACGAAATTACTAGAGGCTCGTAAGCAAGCGAGATCAAAGAAATTGCAGCAAGGTAGCTCTCAAATCATACGGAGTGCCTCCCCAACAGTTGAACATCAATAGCGCAACACAATCTCAACATCTACTCAACACCCCTATTCAACACTCGGCCCCGCGGCGCGACTGTGAGTCACGCGATTAGTCTACCGATTAGTGTGCTCTGGACGTGTTTCTGGCACGGTTCAGCCGTTCATCACCAGTTAGTGTAATAGTCAAAGTCGTGCATATACGCTGGCAAGAATCACTTATATAACTTACTTCTCGACGTCACGCACTAATAGAGCGTTCTTTGAAGTCTATCCGTTTGCAAGCACACCTTATTTAAATAACTATTGCGTGTGTTATAATCGACCCAGGGCACTCACTATAAACTCAGCTGAGTCCGTCCTCATCGTATCAATTTTGATTCCGACCCGGGCGGATTCCGTACAAAAAATTGGTCCTATCCAAAAGTTCGAAGAAAACTATCACTTCCTCATAAAATCGGACGATATCTCAACACCACTCAATCCCACACCCTTGACGGCCTATCCCTAGCTTCTATAGAATGCCTCGTGATATGGAGCAGGGTGCGAGAGACCCCCAGGCGGGAACAGACCCCGTTATCTATCCTACGCTACCCCTCAACCTAGAACGTCATCTCAAGAATACCCTAAACCAACGAGTATCTATACCATCTAGGAACACTCCCCGTGCGCCCGAGGATCTTACCTCCGCCTGAAACATAGTCACTCAAGAGTAGCTAATCCAGTGGGCTAATACGAACCCTAAGAAGTTTCTAACTATTCTAAATAAGCTCCGCGAACAGCGCGATCTCGGGGTAGAAGCCACTTAATTATACGACTCCCTGCTCGAAGAAAACCCTAATTATAAGCTAAAATATGAGAAAGAACAAAGAAAGAAGAAGGAGACTAGAACTGCACTCGATCGGCTTCAAGCAGCCCATAATCATCTACAACAACAAGTGCAGGACCTTCAGCACCAACTCCGAAGATCTCGTGAGAAATCTATTAATTCGATATAGGTCCAAACCTCAGCTAGACGCTTCGAAAAGTTCTCTTACTCTTTAGTACTAATCGACGGAAAAAAACCTTAATAGAATAACTAAATTAATTAAATATCTAGCAAGTTGAAGGTTAATCAAGATTATTTCGATAATAAGATAGCTAAGATCGCTTACGTTAAGTTACGCACTAATAAGAAAGCAGCTAAAGTTATCTATGCTCGATCTCATCGTCTGAGCTTCGATCTTTATTAAACTATCGATAAGATCCTAGACAATCTATAAAAGTCGTTCGAGAACTCGAACCGTGAAGCAAATAGAGCTCGCGAGTATAAGGCCTTGAAATAGAAAGACCTTCTATTCAGCGACTTCTATCAAGACTTTAGACGTCTCGCCATAAAGTTAAATATATTAGATAAAGCCCAACTTCGAGATATAGATAAGAAGCTCGCTCCTCGTCTTCGTACAGTCTAAGCTAACTTCCTTATCGAGTTTATCACGATGTTCGCCTTAAAAGTATTCTTAACTCGAATAGACAATAAGCATCGTGTTATATATTAGAAAAAGATAGTCAAGAAGGCCAAGAACGTAGTAAATAAGACACGAGTTTCTAAGCGTGTAACGTTTGCATCCAGTCCTACAAATATCTTCTTTCCTCGAACAAATCTAATTCCTCGACGTCTCTTTCTCGCTATGAAGTAATAATAGCGAAAGATTATTAAGGATTAGAAGGAAGATACCTACTACATCTATTATAAGAAGGGACACTTATCATTCGCTTGCCCGAAACGTCAATCCCCTTATCGGATTAATAAGATGAAAGGTTAGACTGAAGAGGATTTCGTGGAGTCGGAGTCTAAACAATCCGACTCGAAAAACTCGCAATCCTATTCATAGTCACGGATTGGGGTGAGATTCTATTCTTATGCAATCTAGAAGAGGCCCGGCGTAAGTTATTCGCAGCGAAACCGTTTCTAGCCCGAGGAAGCCTAACTTTTCAAGGGAAGGTCTATCACGTTCAAATCCTTATCGATATCGGGGCTATCGGGTACGCGTTTATTAATAAACGCCTGATTCATGAGATTTATTAGCTACTGGGCATACAACCCGTTCCTCTTGCAAAGCCTAGACTAGTTCGAGGCTATAACGAGCAGCTAAGCAAGAAACCCATTACTCACGCCATATACCCAAATCTCATTCTTTCGGGGCATAAGGAACTCACAGCCCCAATGCTCATAGCGGATTTGGAACAACATGCAGTCATCCTAGGTAAGCCATGAATAAACCGTTTTAATATGCTTCTAGATATAAGCAACGACTCTATTCTCTTCCGAGACCATTTATTATAAACTCCTTCTATTTCCCTCCTCACCCCTCTATTAAATCGATACCCTCGATCGAGACTCTTAAATCAACTCAACCCCGGCCAAAGATTCTCACTCGCCCACAACTCACGCCTAAGAATCATCTATTCTCTATCCATAGCATCGCTACTGCCCTCTTTGCGATATTAGTCAAATAGGCGGAGTACTCTAAGACTTAATTATTCGCGATGTCGATGAAAGATATCGATCGAGATATAGTATATGATACTAAGTTTAGGGCGAAAGAAATTAGTCTTTCTTTAGTAAAGACTATTATCTAGAACCTAGACGACGTTAAGAAGCTATTTCCTTCTTAGTACCATAAATTCCTAGACGTTTTTAATCGTTTTAAAGTCAATTAGCTTTCTTCGCACCGCCCTTATAATTATAAGATCGAGTTTATCAGTGACTTCAAGTCGCCTTAGAGTCGCGCTTATCGTATATCTCTCTACAAGCTTTAGAAGATCAAAGAGTATCTAATAAATAATCTATTCAAGGGCTTTATCACTCCTAGCAAGACTTCTTATTTATTATCGATTCTATTTACCCTAAAGACCAACGGTGATCTTCGTTTCTATATAAACTATCGGAAATTAAATGCTATAACGAAACGTAATCAATATCCACTCCCTCTAATAGAGAAGATCATTAACAAAATTAGGGAATATCGACATCTCACTCGCCTAAATATCATCGCCGCATTTAATAAGCTACGAATAAACCCCGGTAGTAAGGACTATATAATCTTTATTATAGTCCTCGAAGCGTATAAGTATCGAGTACTACTCTTCGAATTAACGAATGGATCGAGCACGTTTTAATAATACATTAATAATATTCTATTCGATTTCCTAAACGACTTCTATTAAGTCTATTTAGACGATATTCTTATCTATAGTTAAAAGAAGGCGGAATATCAAAAGCACGTCAAACAAGTTCTTTAACGTCTGCGGGAGGCTGGCCTATAGGTTAATATTAAGAAATGCGAATTCGATATAGAAGAAATCGTGTTTCTAGAGATTATTATATTAGGAACTAATCTACGAATAAACTCTCGCAAGATCGAGACTATACTTAATTAAAGTATTTTTACGAATTTAAAGGAGATCCAAGACTTTATAGGGTTTATAAACTTCTATCGACGCTTTATTTATAAGTTTTCCAAGTTAATTAGACTCTTGATTAATCTCACGAAGAAGAATACTCCCTTCGTCTAAAATAAGGTCTATATTAAGTCGTTCGAAGATCTAAAAAAGCGTGTAACCACTACCTCGATCCTACGCCACTTTAATTCCAAACGTCAGACTATTCTTAAGACCGATTCTTCTAACTACGTGCTAAGGGGGATCTTATCTCAATATAACGATGATGAAATTCTTTACTCAGTGGTATTCTATAGCAAGAGTATAATCTCAGCGGAATATAACTATTATATCTATAATAAAGAGTTGTTAGCAATTATTCGATGCTTCGAACATTGACGACCAGAACTAGAATACACCGAGCTATCTATTCAAGTGTTCACTAATCATTAGACCTTGAAAACCTTCATGGAAAACAAGGAGCTCACACGCCGTTAAGCCCGCTATCTAGATATTCTATCTAAATTCAACTTTTAGATTATCTTTTATACGGGAATAGCTAATAGCAAAGCCGACGCCCTAATAAGAATGCCCTTATCTATCTCAGCGAACGAAGCTAATAAAAGAAGTTAATATTAATATCAAACGATCCTCACCTCGGATCGCGTTCAAATCCGAGTCACAGAAGTCGAAGAAGACCTATTTAAACGAATTCACAAGGTCAATCAAGAGAATCCTATATGTAACGAATTCCGTGAAGCGATAAGTTATAATCAAGTTAAACTTCATGGTCACACGCTAAGTAAGTGTCGTATCGTCGATAAGGCCCTCTTCAAGAACGAACTGCTATGGGTCTCGGTCGAGTTTCATACGAAGCTATTAAGAGAGGTTCATGACCAATCTTCTAGCGGTCACTCAGGGATACGGAGAACGATTAACTTACTCCTGCGTTATTATTATTGGCCTGGCTACGTCAAGACCGTTAAACAGTATATTCGTAACTGTTATCACTATTAACGCAGTAAAGCTCCACGGGATAAAACAAATGAATTGTTGATATCACTTTCAATTCCCCAAGGCCGTTGGTAAGACGTCTCTATGGATTTTATTACTAACCTACCCCTATTAGACGATTTTAACGCTATCTGCACCCTCATATACCACCTTACAAAGAAACGTCACTACGTACCGTGTCACTAAGAAGATAACGATTATTTATTAGAGGAACTTATTTGAATTCTTATATGAAACCTCTTTCGATTACACGAATTACTATGGTCTCTTACATTAAATAGGGGTGTATAATTCATATCTACGCTCTGGAAAAGCCTCTATAAGCGATTACGCATTAAGATTAACTTATTTACTATATATTACCTCGAGATAAATAATTAGATCGAGAGGGCTAACCAGGATATAGAGCGAGGCCTTCGTATCTATTATAACTATCTATAAGACGATTAAGTCAAATGAATTCCCATAATCGAATTCAGTGATAATAACAACACCTCATCCGCTATATCCCTCACTCCCTTCTACTTCAATCGAGGTTTTCACTCCCGCATATTCTTCGATTAGGATTATACTTTCTACGAGACTATACGCGAGCGCCTATAAGTCTTAAAGACGAAAGATATCACGGTTAAGATAAAGGAGATTCTGAAGTTTGAACGATTATAACTATAAAGGACACGTAGGGCCATGGAGATATAAGCGAATAAATATCGTAAGAAGATTACTTACGATATAAGCGATTGGGCCTGGCTATCGTTCAAAAACATTAGAATTAAACGCCCCTATAAGGACCTCGAAGATAAGTAACTCGATTTATATAGAGTCCTTGAAAGAGTCGATACCTCATATCGTTTAGAACTCCCTCGCAGTATAAGAATTTATCTCGTCTTTAGCCCTAAGGTGCTTAGGCCTACGACTATAAACTCTCTGTCAGGATAGAAGCACGATCCTTCTAGATCTATAATAGTCAACGACAAAGAGTTATAGAACGTAAACGATATATTGGACTTCAGACGTTATTATAAGCGACTTTAGTATAAAGTTAAATAGATCGATCTAAATAGAGATAATAACTGATATTATACCGATTAAGATAAGTTCGAAGACTCTAAGGAAGTAATGAATAAATTCCATAGACGATACCCCAACAAACCACGCTAGGCCCGATATGGAACCAGACTTCGATTGGTTTTTATCTATTATTTGAACCTATTCGCCAGGAGCCCGACCAGCCGCGGGCAAATCGAAACATCTCACAACTCGTCCCTATATAATAGTATGCGTTCCTTCTAGGCGTTCTGAATCATTTCTATATACGAATATTATTCTTCTATAGCGCTGGGACATCGCTATTTGAGGGGGGGAGTAATGTTACGAGTGTGACGACCATATAGACCTGTAACACCAAGTCGACTTACCTTCTCAATTGAGATTACGGCTTTCCTTCCCAATTGGGACTAGCCCCTATAGGTCTCGGCGTCCCTCATAGATATTCCTTCCCAGCTAGATAGTTCCTCCTTAGACTTAATTTATTCGTTACACATCATCATTAACTTGTTCTGATTGCAGTCCTAATAATTACTATATTTTTAATATTAAACTTATTAAGATTATTTAAACTCTCTTTATTTTAGACTTTATAATAAATAATTTTATTATAAAAGACTTTATTATAAAAGATTTTATTATAAGAGATCTTATTATAAGAGATTTTATTATAGTTATAATAGCGAGATAAAAGAGATAAATAAGATAAATAAGATAAAAGAAATAAGCGAGGCGAATAAGATAAAAGAGATAAAAAGATTATTAAAAAAAATAATAAAGAATATAATAAAAGAAGAAATAGTAGAAGAAGAGATCGTATTAATTTTTTTACGAAATAAGAGATTAATAAGACTTAAAAAACGATAATTTAATAGATATCTAGATATCTAGATATTTTAATATTGCTAGTAATAAAAAAAAAAGTTAATAATCGATTATTCTTTTATTATTTAACTATCTATTTATAATTAAGTTATTTCTTTTTAATAATTCTTTCTTATAATTAATTAATAATATCTTTTTTTTTTCTCTTTTTTTTTTCTCTTTTTTTTTTTCTCTTTTTTATTAATATTATTTAAATTAATTATAAATAATATAAGTTAATAAGAGATAAAGTTACGTTACGAGCTTATATCACACTTCGTCTTATTATTTTATCGTATTATATTCTTTTAAATAAGTCTCGCGCGCTAAGATTTATTAATAAATCGAATAAAGATATATTTCTAATATAGTTTAGTCGTTTTAAAGCGTTATATATAAGAAGTATAATTATAAAGCTTTATAATTACTTAATTTTTTTTTTTTTTTTATAATCTTATTTTTAAAGATTCTATTAATTTTTACTTAACGAGTAAAATTCTTTAATAAGAAATATATTAAATAATAATGCGATTTAAGCAGAGGTCATTTGATGAGATGTAGGCATTTTGGTGATGCTAACCCTAGCCCTAATTGTGCATATCCTAGGATTGTGCATATCCTAGGATTATCAAGTAATAATATCGCAGGATATCAGATCGGGGTAAAGCGAGATAGCGGATTAACAATTTTCGAATATTCTACACGCCATTAAATAGGCTATGATAAAGGGCAGGCGCCTTGAGGTACCTGTAATTCTATGAGCCAGGGCGAGTACAGACGGTTCTTTCGACCCACATCATCGACCGCCGTAAGCGGTGTCCAAAAACTTTACTAAGACATGACAGCGGAGTCGGCCGCGACCGTTCACCAATTTTCGACCACGCTTACTCTCTAGTTGGTCTACATGATAATTGAGCGAGGTGCAGAAGAGATTTGCGCTCTGGGACCCGCAGATTCACTTCCTCCTACGTGACATAGTTCCAGGGCGTAGCAGCAACGTAGATGTCGGCTACCTAGATATGCAATCGGGGCCAACGGACGTTGGGTGGGAGTGGGGGATGGAATGGAAGAAGTGCGCTAGCAGTTGATAGTCCGTGGATGGCATCCATACCGACCCAGACGCCTCAGCTGCACGGAGGAACTCCAAACGGGATCGAGACTAATCACCGCATAGATATCAAGCACCCTGGATGCATGACTGGTGATGATCCCAAATTTCGCCAGGATCGGGGAACGGGCAGGAGAGCTACACATAGAAGAGATGTTTGGAATGTGTTCTGTACGGCCACAGGTTCCATCGGTACGAGCGGCACAAGTGTAGCTGCAGGGATCATAAAGCAGGATTGTCCTTCCTGCGCTGACATTACGGAGAAGCGATGTTGGCAAAGATTTAACTGCAAGATTCCCCGATGCGTTCGCTGCTTTTCCATTGTTCGCAATCGGCTTCTTTTTACCCCCGAAACCAACAGCATGCCATGCAGTGATCCGACTAATGTTGCCCTACACAAAACACTTAGCCAGACAAGGCAGAACTACTGTAACCATGGCGAAATGAGTCAGATGAAACAAGTCTGGAGAAGGCTGTGGTAACAGGCTGAAACCAAGAACGGTACTTGGCCAAATGGATGTAGCGGTTACAGAGGCCCTTTCATTCTTGGCATTGATCTAATTGCAAACGGTAAATGGGTGCTTGAGAACACGCAGCTTCGAAGGCTGCAGAGCTCATGGGTTATTGATGTCGCTCATGTACTTGACGCGACAACTGGTGATGTAAGAAGCTCATCGTCCCAAATAACCTCTATGACGGATAATATTGAGCCTGAAGAACACTTGATGCTTTTGAGATTGAATTGAGGGTCGGCGACTCTCAATAGCTCGACCCAGTCATCAGCATCACGTTCTCTAGAGTTGAAATTCTGTTTCATGGCCAGATCATAACCCCTTCATAAGATTTGAGCTCCTGAACCATTATTTTCATTTACGGGATCTCATACCGAAGAAGCTGTTTCTCATAGACCGGTAGGATGTTGGATTTTGGCAAACAGACCTCGTTTATAATGATCTTCGCCCCGTTTTTCAAAGCTGGTATCAAGTTCCTCAAAATCTGGATGGCGTATTTGTCGGACCAGTCGTGCAAGATCGATCGCAAAAAATACACATCAGCGTTCTTTACAGGTTGTTCTGTGAAGAAATTGTGGGCTCTAAATTCAAGCCGACTCGCAAGATCTGGTGGAGGAGTGGCGCTACTGATTGTCTCAGGGAGATCTTCGACAACGCATTTCAAGGCCGCAAATCTGCGTGAGAGCTGGATAGAAACCAAACCGTGCGACCCGCCAAGATCGACCATAGAGCTTGGGCATCCTCCATCTCCCCAGCCCAGATCATTGATCAAGTGGTTGAGGTTGAACGCTGGTGCAGATTGTAGAAACTTCATGCCGTCTGCGAAGCGCTGCGCTCTTCGAGGATCTCGCCTCAGCGTATCGAACAAACATTCTCCTGTAGAAGTCGTCAGACCGACACCAGTATGCTGAGGCTCTTGAGAGCCCGGCCACTTCATCATCGCGTCTATTGTTCGAGACCCGGAGGGCCACATTTCGTCACAGACAAGCCCAACCCATTGGTGTACCAACGGATCTTGAGCAAGCAGCTTCGAAATTGCAGTATGGGCCAATACTCCATTATGAGGCTCGCGGAAGATGTAGTTGGCAATTGCCATTCCAAGGAGCCGGCGAAGGTCAGACTCATCCAAAGAACACCTCCTTGCAATCTCTTGAAAAGAGATCTCCTCGTCGACGTCAAAGCAGAAAGCTATCTTGTATCGATAAATAGCTTGGAGACTCATGAGGACGTTGATCTGTGTCTTATAAGCAGAGTTACTGCACGACACAGAAGTCAACTTACTGTAGGACTGGTCAAACGTGTCAAATGTGCCAATGGACCTGCGAGGAGAGCTTGAAGCTCTGAGCCAGCATCCAATACCTCATCTCGAGACTTTGACAGAGATTCTGGTAGTGGCAAGCCAGGATCAGCATCGACAGACAATGTTGGACTTGGCAGACTGTGAGATTTGTAGTAGTTGTGGTGCGCGATTCTATAACCGACGCCAGCTTTAAGACCCTACTCTGATCCGCCATATTAGATTCAGCATGTAAACTTTGCCACGTCCTTTAGTACCACTATGTACAAGCGAAACGGTCCGTAGAAAATCACGGCCGACGCGGACAGTTCTGACTTCTGTGACAGAAAAAAATAAGGGCATAGCTAAGACCCTGCAAATTGTCGCTTCCCCAGGCTTTCAGCCTAGGCGGGTGTGCTGCACTACATTCTCAGTACCAATATGTAATCTTATGGTAGTACTGTGCTTTATTCACTGTGGGTTATGGGGCTGACACGGCATCAAGGAGCGGCGTCGGGGATCGACGGTACACGGTGTCGCCTTGCCTGTGTATTCTGGAATGCGACTATTGATGTTGGGTTAACAGACAGTCTATCGGAAGTGGTGCCATCAATACATGTCGTGGAACGCTACAGATTGCATTAGCTTTTTTAGACGAGACAAGGCTGACGTGCATGATGTACGTAGTATCAGCTCGACAAATACGCCAACATTCCGCCATCTCATGTCAACACCGGCCACTACGCAGTTGGGACTAAAGAGGTCCTTTCACTCAGCAGTCTTCTGCCTGTCTTGCGTTGATGAGATGAGCGCCTCGCTTACATTAACAATTTCTTATTCCACCAGTTCGACCGCGTATAGCTAACATTTCTGCCACGGCGCAGTGTATTCCTTCGGCTGAGCCATCCATGTTCGAACGGAGCACACCTACCCACCTACCTTTTTCGGTGAGTGATGCTCCGGAATGCCTCACGTTTAAGGTGGGGCAGTTGTCGGCCACGTACAAGACTAGTGTATGTGTGTCGTACAAGTTTTCCTGCATGCAGACAGGGTAGGTGTACACGCTCTTAAGTTCATTTCCACTGCCTGTCTTCGCAACCATTTCCGGTCACCTTTGCCCGCTCCTGTCACCGTGCATAGCGTGCTGAGCCGTAACATTGCATATCATAGACGGCACTTGATTCCTGGATGCTTCGATCGTTTGCGGAAAGGGACTGGAACATATCCACTGCTGACCGGTGTCTCCTTGTTGCTGGAACAGCAAGCAGTTCAGACCTCGGAGAGGGGTTTTTCCCTCGTCATAGACTCAGACCAAAATTGCCTCCACAGCATTCAACCAAGTATTCTACTACTCGATATCACTGAGTCACAGCGTTAGCCTTGCTTAGTCTACGACGGAAATGTGGTTCCACAATCCACATTACTACTCTCGTGCACCCGGTGATGAAGGCAAACAGCCACCCACCGAAGTTGCCCGTGGGCAAGGTTATGCGCGAAATGCCATTGTCATAGTAGTGTGCTTCGTTGCAGGGATATTGGGCTTTGTGATATCGAAGAATGCCTCTCGTGTGCTCTAGGAGAATCATAGTCTTCAGCGTAAGTGTTTCAGCAACATCATAGCAACGTGATCAAGCTCCCCATGAATTTATAAGCAATTAATGTTAAATACAGTGAAGTTCGTGCCACATACGTTCCATTACAATAGGAGCTTCTCCTACCCTCCGTCAGATCGTACAAAGGAAGCGTGGCGGGACATATTTCCTGTAGAGGGAGGTTTCTTTGTCCACCCCACGATCGCACCAACAAGGTCAACATTTTCTGTGTTCCACCAGCTTCACTGTCTAGTATGAAAACCCTCGTCGTTAGCGAAGAAGTTTTCTCTGACTAACGACAGAATGGCCTTCGCGGTGGATACTGGGCAAATCACCACGCAGCTCTTATGGGCAAGAAATTGAGTGATGATGATCTTCCAGTCGACATTCAGGAGAGCCATATGCGGCATTGTATTGACCTTTTGCGGCAGACTCTTATGTGCCATGGTGACACTACACTAGAGGTTGTAGACGAGAAAATCAACGCCGTTCACGGCTTCCGAGTCGAGCATCAGTGCAAAGACTGGGAGCAGCTCAAACGGTGGACTAGTGAGCAGCAGGCCATTCAGCACGTCGAACAAATCGTCTGAAAGACAATGAGAAGAAGACGGGTGTGCATCAACAACTCTTGGCCAATAATTATCTGTATGATTAGCATTAGGAGGGGACACAAAACCAGACATGCGTTTTCATTCATTGCTAGGTACTTCATAAAGTGTGTTGTGTCTTTGGATTCACAAGTGCTGTGATCTCATCCCGCGCAACAACGCGGTTGCTGACAGACTCCATCAGTGCGTCCCAATCTACGCACCGGTGCTCGATAGGCCTTGTATTGAGCATTGGCTGCGCTTGGTCTGCCCAACCAAACGTGGTCAGCGTGGTGTCGGCATGACACATGGCTGCGCTCCGTAGAACATCCAGACAGTGATCTGTAACTCCAGAGCGCTGAGCCTTGAGCGAGTACTGGACTTCTCTATATAACTTACCCGCGTGTATGTCCTAATGAGGTCATTCGTCCTCCTTAAAGTCAGAGTGATAGTGCTCTCGATAATTCCATTGTCGAAGCATTTTCTGTATTGCGGTCAGTCTACCAGCGGCTGCAATTTGCAACCTGTCTCACAATGCAGTGCAGTTGATGATACACGCCCAACCACGCCGTGAAACCACCACCAACTGGCAGAGGTACGGAGCTTTGGTTGCTTCTTTTCAGTTCATCCTCGGGTACACGTAGTGTGGTCGTTTCAAGAAGACGGTGCCACGCTTCATCGACTGAGGGGCTTGGTGGACCGGCGAACGGCGACTGCTCGAAATCGGTGTATGCCCGCGGTACGTAATTGATCGAGAGGTTGGCAATAGCTACTCAGACAGGGACATGAGTGGAACTCTCGCACGTAGACAGGGTGCCTCACGGTAGAGAGAAGTGGGCGGTCCCACTTTTAGTTTCTGAACCATAAAGACGAAAATGATGGTGTAAGATGCGACCATTATGAAGTGTATAAGAAGTGCATAGTTCAGCTTCCTGTAATAATGCCTTTCTGTGTTGTAGGGTTTGCGTAGAACTTGAGGTTCATCAGCCAACAGAAATGGCTTCATTTCTGATGCCATTGTTGCTTGTTGAATGTAATTTCTATTGCTCCCTAGCCTTTCCATCTGAAGCTGCCAGTGGCCTTCTCTGCATTCTAGTCTTTCGGTGATGGATTCGCTAAGGCTTGGGGAAAACCGCAGGGGCGAGGATAGGCGGTGACACTGATAGTAAATCAGACGAGCAGTCGTAACCGACGAGATTTCTCCGAGAGCCTCCTACCCCAATAGACCGCATGCACTCGGAGGACTTGAACGCGAGCAGCTATTCATGTGATGCAAGTACTGTAAGTTCGCCTTATCATGCAGATGATCACATGCAGTGGTAGAACTGTGCCACCATCAACACGGAGAAAGACTGATCTGCGGTGCCTTGTCAGATATCTTGGTTCAACCAGGCGCCGTCTGCCAGGGTTGCTGTCAGCTCGTATGAGATGACATCAAAGTGTTACATCGCATCAATCCGGCATCTCCTTCGCCAGTCGGAGAATACTGCCATCAAAAGTAGTGCGGTGATATATATCCGGGAGTCTCGTCCCAACTTCTGGATCACTACTCCAAGACCCAGCCATCCTCGCAGACCAGATCAGAAGCACCTCACTCGACCCTGTCACGAATAGAATGCAGATCTCTACGCTGCTTGTACTCACCCTTGGACTTGCGGCATACGCTGCGCCTATAATTTCATCTAGTAAGGGTCTTAACCTTTGCGCTCACGAAAAGTTTAAGCTAATAGAGCTCAGACTCAATCACGGTTCGCTCAGGTCTGTCACAGCCCATCGAAGTAACGTTTTCATCCTAACACTCTCACTCCAAGGAGATAATGACGATTACGTGGTTTATCTAGACGTCGATCGGGATGAGGATGTCGTTTATGCTTATCATGCGATCAACGACAAGTAGCGCCGGAAGTGCCTGACACTGGCGATGGACGGTTTTTTGGCTGAGAACTTGAGAAGAGACAACTTGCGGGGTAGACTCAGAGCTTCGAACCACGACGATTAGATAAAGAATCAACATTCATTTCGATGCCTCTCTAAAATGTATGTCAGCATAATCCCTCGCGCTAAAACCAAACCGGAATATTGCAAAATCGGGCCGCCGGTGGTCATGTATGCACGTGTTGCAGACGCGTGGTGAGATGCTAATCCGTGCTGCTGATGTATAAAACCCGTCTTACCGCAGACTTACGGACATGTAAAGCCACCTTAAAAATGTGCATTTTCTTTGGACTCGTTGCCTGCTTGGTAATAAGTTGTGTATGGCCGGTGCATTACCGGACCGTTCATCAATTATGGACTGAAACGTGAGCATAGCTATGCAAAGAGAGCCAGCTGTCTTCTTCGGGTGTCAACAACGATGTGGAAATGGCTCACCAACAGCGGAGCTTGATCTCAAGCTTGGTCGAACAGAAGACTTTATACTACCAAGCCTTTTGCAGCAACATAGGGCTTCGTCTTGCCAACCGTGAGGAGCAGTTGTGGAGATTCATTCACTGTTGCCCCGCCCCCACACCTATGTCGTACCATGTCAGCGTATCTCAACTTATCCACAAGGCAGCGAAAGGTCCCCAGCGCAGCTTCTTGAGCAGGCGCACAGTATAACCCTAGATTAGTGCGTTTCGAGCTGCATCCGTTTCGTGTACGTGAGTAGGATGTGTGTAAAGGAGGATCTAGGCCTCGTTGCACAAAAGCAAGTGATGAC
The DNA here is from genome assembly GCA_033085395.1 of Xanthoparmelia taractica. Lineage (NCBI taxonomy): Eukaryota > Fungi > Ascomycota > Lecanoromycetes > Lecanorales > Parmeliaceae > Xanthoparmelia > Xanthoparmelia taractica. Next base: position 13,963 of record JANQBS010000389.1, on the reverse strand, counting down.
TCGGAGGAAAGGGGAGGTTAATCTGAGTGGTCGGAGGGTATGCGTACATACATCCCTACATGTGTACATGACTCGCCGTGTGATAGGTACAGACTAGCACGACCGAGGGTGATACGCAGCTGCCATGCTTTCACAGTGCATCCAAGTCATTATGCATCTACCAAATCAAGCTGGTCTATCTGCCGATACTCCTGTCGCTCGTCGAATGCATGGAATATGCATGTAGACTTGCTCCTCCGAAAACCTCTTTGGTCATTTGTGGATACCAAGTGGACTGTCGTCTCTCATTGGTCGCAAAGTAGTAGCCTCGGGTTCCAACTGCCCCAAGCAGAAGACTGCGACCAATGATGCGTGTATTGTAGCCAAAGTGGGAGCTGATGAGGCGTAGTAGCATGCAGGAGCATATAGAGTAACTGGGAGGAGTACAGCAGGGTGTGATGGATGTACGAACCATGCAGCAACTCTCTTTGGATGACTATGACAATATTGCAGAACAGGGAAGAAGTGCAAGTAGACGGCACAGGAAGGTGGGATGTAATGAGCTGCTCATACAAGCGATTTTGTGCAATCACCACAGTTCCATGGTGTGGGTGTGATATTCTATCTACTTTGAAAATTCGTGTGGAAGCCTTCAGCAGCCGGGTGAACCTCGGTATTCAGACTTATCTCACCCCCTGGTGAATCAATGTGCATACCCCTACACCCAGGCGCTTAGACTTGACCCCAAATCCATCTCTTGTTCGGGGCGCGTATGCACTCCTTCCGGCCAACGAATATGTGTGTGACTCCGAACCACCCGATGGTGTGCTGATCTGTGCCGTGCTGGCTGACAACATGTAAAAAGATACTCCCCTTTCCAAGTTATGACTCGCCGATGCGCATGAGATGCAATGCAATGGTGGATCAGCTTGCATCGCATTTTGCGTGAGAAGGGAAAGACTGCGTCTCCAATCGAATCTGGCTTCAACTTTAAGACTATGGACCAATCCTGCTCAGCATTTGGCGCGATCGTCCCAGCTGAAAGGTGTGGCATCCTCTTCCATGCTTTTTAGAACATAGCTGGCAGTAGTGGCTCATGCTTACGAGGCTGAATCCTGATGCAACCATCGAGCCTCGTGGCAACCGGACCTTACGCCGCTTATGGTCTGGCGAAAGGACGACCGAAAGTCCCTTGAGGTATTTTTCTGATATTGGCGTTTCGAGGGCTTGCCACGTTTCTATATAACGAGTTTTGGTACTCTTCCATGAGACAAAAAGCTCTCTTGCTTCCAGTCCGTCGCCTCTGTCCGTCACCGCAATCAAAACTCCATCGCACAGACAACCACAATAAAATGGTCCCATCAGCCGCGAAAGGCACACTCGCGGCCAACATCGTGCTCCCCATTTTGGCGATAATTGCAGTTTGTCTCCGCTTTTACGCCCGGAGGATTAAATCCATTCCTATAAAAGGTGATGATTATGTGATTGTGGTGGCTATGGTAATTGAATGGAGTGCGACACCCGTAATAGGTCATGCTAAAGACTGTCTATCCAGCTTTGCGCCGTTGGTGTTTGTATTGGGGGGATATACGGCGTCTGCACTGGCCTCTTTGGAGTTCAGTTCCAGCTCATGTCTCCAGAATCCTACGAGCGTTTCCGCAAAGTAGGTTTCGGTTCTTCATGCGTAAGGCCGTCTTCAACTGAAAAGCGACACAGGTTGAATTCGCGGACATCCTAATTTGCCATCTCATTTATGGGCTCATCAAGATATCCGTTATCCTGTTCTATAAACGTATCTTTACGACTCGTCCTTTCTTTTTCTGGGCAAATTGCACTCTTGTCTTTGTGGCTATGTGGATGATAACTGCATTCTTTGTAAGAACGGACAAGGCAGATCTAGTGAACCAAAGTTGAAGCTTCCAGCGCGTCCTTTTTTGCACGAAGACTGTCTCGAGTTACTGGACCACACCAGCGTTCCTTAACGATTCTGGATACAGGTTGAATCTGGGATCCCTTCTCACTGGCATGGCCAGCGTCGACATCGCACTGGATCTCGCAATTCTAGCCCTGCCGATTCCTGTAATCAAAAGACTGAACATGGATTCTAGAAGGAAGATATCTTTGGTTGCTATATTTCTACTTGGTGCTTTGTAAACCTTCCAATCACTCCAGAGCTCAGTGATATTTCTGACGATGCTATAGTTGCGTTGTGGCATCCGCAGTCCGTCTTTGGTACACCCACTCGCTAATTGACTTCGTTGGGGACGATAATGCAAGAAGGATGGGTAAGCGCTCGGAGTCTGTGGGGATTTCATCTAACATTTTTTAGATATTTCGGACAAAAACGATGTGTGGGCTCATGTTGAGGCTTGTGCATCTGTTGTCACTGCCTGCCTTCCAATACTAGGTCCGCTATGGGGAGGGACCCGTACCCTAGAATCTATCATTGAATGTATAAGGTCCATGTTTTCGATCAAGAGTGATTCTAAGTTCTCCGGCAACAAGTCCAAAACACCGGAGGGCAGGCCATCCCTCACCCGAGTCGAGGATAAGAGACCTTGGTATGAACTCCAGTCCCCAGGAACCAATGCTACAGCCATTAGGATTACGGTTTACGACGACGTGGAGGCGCAATGTTCGAACTCAATCCTCGTGAAGAAGACTTTTATCTCTGGACACGAGTGACCGTATATTCAGCGAAGCTCAGGTCATGTCGGACCCCCTGTTTATGTGTTTCTTGGAGTCAGTTTGTGCTCATGTGTCGTGAGCAGAGAGTGCAGCATCAAATAGGCAATCAAGCATCTCTAGATGCAGGAAGTAAGGTGGACTTGGGGGCCATGCTTGCATCCTTTCAGTAGTACACCTTATCAAAGGCTCCTATACCGCCAGATATCACCAAGTCCTCAGGTACCGAAAGCACATTTATATCCAGTTTAGCCTCACGCAAACCATTGGAACGTAGTATTTCTGCTACCAGAGCATACACCATCTAGCACTCGAAACCGTCAAGCTACTTCTTCTCGCCATTGCCCTTTGGGAACAAAGAGATGTGACAGCCATTAGCATTCCTGCATGTCAACCTCATTTCTCCCTTCCAAGCTTTGTCATCCCTGCTCTCAATGTGCTTGTAAGTCTGCGCAATTTTGACCAAAACATATGATGCCTCGATCAACGCCTTTTGTTGTCCCATGCAGGATCTTTCCCCCCCTCCAAATGGCATGTATTCCCAAGCGCCAGGATGTATAGAGTTCCAGCGACTAGGATCAAACTCATCAACGTTGGCACCAAAGACCGTAGGCTCTCGATGGAGGGCGTAGTAGCTTGTACCAACAATCGTTCCCTTCGGTATGTAGATCGGCGAGTCTCCCTTCGAACCACCTCCAGTCGGGAGGGTTGTATCCGATAAGGAGACCCGGGCAAGCAATGGAAAAACCGGATATAACCGCAGAGCTTCCATGTAAGATTAGCAGGAGCTGTCTGAGAGCAGAATTGACTTACACTCGAACAGAATGTTGTGAAGGAGCTTAGAGGCGCTGAGTGACTCGTAAGTCAACAACTCTTGGCCTGTGGATGATACTTCTTCTTGAAGCTGCTCCCATATCGGAGTATGTCGAGACAGGAGAAAAAGACTGTTGCTGACAAGTACTGAAGTTGTCTCCAGTGAGGCCATCATCCCCTGTATGATCTGACTACGGATCTCGACCTTGTTGCTTGTCTGCTCCGCGAGACTTTCCAGCATGCTTCGAGATTTTGCGTTAGTAGAACTTATTTGGGTGTGTTCTTCGAACGTCGAAGTGCGTTTGCGAGCTAAAGCTCTATCGATGTGAAAGTCGAGGAATCGATGGGCCTTTCCGCAAGATGCTAGCCACTTGGCTTTAGGGGCTAGGAACATGAGACGACCTAGCATTATTCGGAGCCCTGTTCCAAACAGGCCGTCGTGAAAAGCCTTCATGAACGTCTTTATATCGAACGGTCCCTCGAGAGTCCCATCAACAGAGAGTGTACTCAGCCCTGTGAGGAATCGAGTTGACGTATGCATGAACTGGGACGTATCTATGTCAGTACGATTTATCAGGCTCCGTATCACAGTTTGGCCTACCAGAGTATCTAATAATGGCTGCAAGTCAGCTACGAGACCCTTGTCGGGCAGGCGACTAAGTAGCTCGTCTACTGCACTGGACAGCGTGGGAAAGTCGATTACGTTGGCTTTGTTGAATGTCGGTTTGAGCAATCTTCTTGAATGCTGCCACGTTGAGCCATCAGTGGTAAGGAATCCTCGGCCGCAGAGGGTTTGCATGGCAGGGAGCCGTAATGGCTCTACGCCCCAGTTCTTGGCTGTTGAATTGATAGTTCGGATGTTGTCGGGTGCGAGGGTCCAAATAGTGCGCCCGCCCACAGAGTTGATCTGGAATGTTTTGCTATAGCGCTTGTGATACTGTACAGTAACTGGGATATCGGTATGAGTCGAGTATGCAAAATCCAGGCCAAAGAGCGGGTCTTTCTGAGGAAATTTTGGTGGTAGGCTGCAGCCATGCTGGCGGGCAAGAGCACTCTGCTTTGATCTATCATGAAAAATATAGACGAGCACAAGGCACAACCCAACAAGGCCTGCATTGAGGATGTTTCCCATATTGCGTGGTTGAAGCGACCACCGTAAACGTAGAAGATAGAATGAGTTGCCGAATGGAAGGAATCGGTTCTCTACAACATAAAAATCTCAGGGAGACCCCGAGACCAAGCGACAAGTAAGTCACAATCATTGTCAGCGCCTGGCTCGGGATCCATAGAGCACATGCAGGGGGCTTCTGGGTCCAGATTTCAGCTGTTCATTAAGGATTCACCCCTACCATGTTGCTGCGCCTGCACCCGGAATTGCCTAGGCCGGATAAGGTAGCTAGGTGGGAGCTCTTGCATAAGGTACCTTAAGGTCCCTTAAATGGACAATTACATCCTAAGGCAGAATCCTGCTATTCCTGCCACGCATTTATTTTCTATGGGTGGTATGATCGATTGCTGAAGCCATCAAAGTAATGGAGGTGTGGAGAGCGAAAGCACAAGCTCGTCAGCCAATCAGTATTCACTAACGCCCTATGCTTTGACAGCTTGCACTCTGTACCCATCTGCTTGCCTTTCCTGCCTCCTATTATTAATGCCGCGACTTCGATCCTGCTGGCCGCGTCGAGTTGAAGGGATTCTCCTCTATTCTCCTCGAAAATTCTCCATAATCGAAGTGACTTTATTTCCATCATGTTCGGCGCCTCAGAACACATCGAAGTAGTCTCAATCTGCTTGCTCGTTCTCTTAGCAATCTGGTAGATACAAAGCACCCTCTTCTCGAAACTGAGAAGAGTTCCTGGTCCAATTTTAGCACGATTTACTGCTTTCTATCGTGCCTCATTAATATGGTCTGGCACTGGTCCTGCGCAATGCTATGAACTCCACCTCAGGTATGGGCCCGTCGTTAGGACAGGCCCAAGACATGTTATGGTATCCGATGCAGCCGCTGTATCGAACATCTTTGACAATCGTACAAAATTTCTCAAGGTAACGTGTCAAAGGACAGCGTATATTCCGTATGCTCATGCCAATAGAGTCAATTTTACGATACGTTCTCTCCCTTGTACGAGGGAAAGCCCATGGATACAGCTTTCTCCACGCGAGATCCAGTTCGCAACAAGGTCTTGAAATCGCCGTTGGTTGCGAACTTAACCGCATCCATCCATTTATTCGTGCCAATGATCGGCGATTGCATCAACACATTCATACAAGCAATGCTCGACAGAAACGAACGGACCGTGAATTTTGGGCAATGGGCCCAGTATTGGGCATTCGATGTGACTTCACACATAATCTTCGGCAGGCCCTACGGTTTCATGAGAAAAGGCGGAGACATCGGCGGATTGCTAGGTGCAATAAATTTAGGGCTCCGTTACTGTGCCATCATAGGACAAGTGCCAGAATTGCATCCATGGCTGATTGGAAACAACACAGTCATGTCCATCTTGTCGAAGTTCCAGAGATTCCCCAACCCTACCGCAATAATACTTCAAGAGGCCGAGACAAGGCTCGACTCGCACAGCCAAGAGCATCATACATGTGGAAACAGCCTTTTATGTAAATTTGCTACGAGTCACCGCCTCACCAAAGATGGATCCAGGACTACGGACAGCATCAACCTTCTCTTTGAGACATTGTAAGAGCTCACTGCGAGCGCGAGCGATGCTGACATTGAAGCAGCTTTGCAGCAAGTATAGAGGTTGCCGTGTCTCTAAGCACAATCGTCTACCGCCTGGTAAAAGACCGTGTCTCGTACGAGAGACTCGTCTACGATATCAGATACAACGAGAGTTCTAAAATCGTCAAACCGGCGGACACAATTGACGATTCAGTCAGAATGCCTTACCTGTAGGTATCATACTTCTGAGCGCGATATGAGGAAGCCTAAGGTTCTGAGGGATTACACAGAGATGCGGTTATCAAGGAGGCAATGCGGCTATTTCCTGCCAATGGGGTGCCGTTTGAACGTATTGTACCCCGTGATGGGCTGGATGTGCAAGGCTATCACATACCAGAAGGCACGATCATTGGCGTATCACCCTATGCTATCCACCGAGATCCAGGAATTACGGTGCGGAAGTTGATAAGTTCTGCCCAGAGCGATGGTTGGGAGCAGATGTGGTTACGAAGAATCAAATGGAAAAGCATTATCAATCTGTAAGTCTGGATCCTTAACGAGGGTTACCGTCATTGCTTACATTATTATATAGTTTGGAAGGGGCACTCGTCAATGCCCCGGTCGGAGCTTAGCGATGCTCGAGATGCGTGTGTTCATTGTGCAGATCCTTCGCCGATTCGATTTCGAGTGGGCATCAGAAAGTCCTCAATATAAGCTGAGAATGTATTGGTTACTTGAGCACCATCATTTGGATCTGAGATTTAGAGCCAGATCATGAAGGGGAAGGAGAGACCTTCGAATGGCGAAGATCTCGAGAAATTAAGTACCTTCTTTATTACTCGGCGAGTCGAGCTCTATCTCACCCGAAGTAGACATAGCATCAATTCAAAGGAGGAGAAGCATCTAGACCGTCAACCAAAAACAGCACAATCTCCCCAATAAGACATCTAATTAGCCCATCAGTTCAGCACTTTTCCTCATCCTTTCCATTCTTTTACCCTCAGCTCTGGTCATAATCTTGTCATGTCTCGTAGTAATAAGGGCCTTGAAGACGACACACCTCTAAGCAACCGAACAAAGACCGTCGAGGTCTTCCCATCCACAGCCGCAGCACCCACAGTGGACAAACGGCTCTTGTAATATCGGCCGAATTATCCCCAACGCTACACCATCGCTGATTTTGGACCCCAAGCGCTCAGTGGTAAAGGTTTGAAGGGGATGGATGACACTCGTGCTCGCTTGGTCGGCGGAAACCGAGGAGGATGTCCCCTTTCGCCGACGTAGGTGACTGACTGAATCCCGAATAACAAAAACACAGCAGCCGTGGATGATGATGTAGAACAGTATAATGGACACCATCTCCCTCACTGCAAAGCAGATCTACTATTGGCGCAGAGACGACATCTACCAAAAACAAAGAATACGAAAAAAGATATGGAATACGAGCAAGGCAGATAGACTTGCAAAGACGATTGGAGGCATCAAGCTATATCGCTAGTGACCCAGCTTAGACCGCGGAGCGTCCAGCATCTACAGGTGAGGCTATTGGAGCCATTGACAGTATCTATGATCGCTTGTATTACAGCAACGTCTTTTGTTTGTTTCAGAAGTCTGTGGGATTCGAGACAGCTACGGAAGTCCACCTAGGAACTGGCATTGCGCACATCTTTCAACTTGCTGAAGACGAGGCATAATGCGACGAGCAAGGAAGTCCATGAATTCGATTAGGCAAGAAGGAATAGATGGGGATAGAGACAGTAGGCGTTGCTAGCGACTTTGTACATACTGTCGACGATGTGGAGATTTACGGAAGGAACGATAAGGTAGGGGCTGTTAATGTGGGTGAAGATTCATGGATATCGAATATTAGCAAGTCCTGGTAAGGGTTCATGACTACGCATTAGGAAGCATTAGACCCATACTTCGCTCGCGAACGCACACACGATGAACCTTGTTGTATGAAGACACGTGGCTATGGGCAGCGCCATGGTAGATTTCACAAGCGATATCGTAGCAACAGAAAACGGATGCATAGTTCCGATCTTACCTATACATTGATGGCGCATGTGTTGACTGACAGCTAGACAATCTGACTATGATATTTAATCTCTGCTCCGGGTTCGAGAAGGCGACATTTTCTGCCATGGTGTTGGATGAGTAAGATCTTGTCCGCCCTGTTTGATTGTAGTAGATGCTTGCCTATCTATACCTTGTCCACGTCCCTCGATATCAAAGAGCCAAAAGCTTGGAGAGAAAGCATGCGCCTGAAAAGGCTTTCGTCGTATTACTGCAAATGACGCACAGGTTATACTGAAGACAGTATCTGAATTGGAATTCCCGAGCCTATATGGGCGTTCGATGCTCATAGCTCTCTTCAGAATAGGCAGCGCACAGAAGCACCCTTGCTAGTCACTTTTTTGACTGATCTGTACGTTTAGATGTAAGGTATATACAGTATTTCTTCTCTCCTGGTAGCGACTGGGCATTTTAAGGATACCGAAAATGCATCAAAGCTCGCTGCTGATACTGAAGCGCTCCTTCTTGAATTCGGGTTCAATAAGCCAACTTCGGAAAGGGCTATCGAGGCTATAGCACGAATGAATTTCCTGCATTCTCCTTATCATAGATCCGGCAAGATCGCCAACGACGATCTTCTGTATACTCCTACATTAAGCATCTTAACGCTGGAGCCGTCCAGATCGATCAATTGATACGAGTGGCGGAGTATAAGCGGTGTAGAGATGCGTGCTTTGGGTACCTACTGGAAGAACATGGGTGATGCAGTGAAGATAACATACACAAAACTTCCGTCATCAGCCGAGGGAAGCACGAAAAAGAAGACAAATATGGAAAGGAGGTGTCATGGTCTTATCTGAAAAGAGGAATTTCGCCAAACCTAGATCGATTGTGGTAAATTTATGGAACCTGCTGCGCTTTTGTAAATTCGAGGATAATTGACTCCAGCTTTAGCTTCAAGGCGTACCAAGACGACTTATGAACTTGATCTTGGCACAAGGTCGGGGCAGGGAAGCCCAGCCTCAACCGGGAGTGGATTCTGCATGGGGAGCAACGAAGTCTCCTGCATATTCCTTGAAGCCAACCGAAGATAAGGAAAGTCAAAACGTGGCTGAGCCACAGAGTCCTATGAAGCATCTCAAAGAGTTCTTGGAAAAAGAAAATAATAAAATCCCTACGAGATTGAGCGAAGGAGAAGATAAAAAGGAAGTGGTGACACCAGTAGAGTCTTTGCAGTCATCGCCGGTTCTAGCAGGATCACAGAGCGCCAGTCTTTGCCCCTCAGACGCTTTGAAAGGTGGCAAAGGAGATTTGACTTTGGAAAATCTGTCAGATTGTCTCAGAGGAAAGCTGATTCCTGGTCGACGATCTGACAGACGTAAGAGTCTTTGTAGATTTGGGCATTGATGAAATCTTGATGCTCTTCATTGCTGGTCGGTGCAAAGAAATATTTGGCCTAGGTGTTGGTACAAGCACGACGATCGCGGACGTTCATACCGTGAAAGATTTGAAGAAATCAGTTTCAGTACTTGTTGGAAATGTTAGCGCGACCATGGGGCAGGACGATATTCCGAACCAGTGTGCGCCATCGGCATATGCTGGCTCACGCAGGCATAGCCCTGAGGAAGTTGCACCTCAGGACCATGTCACTTCAGACTCCTCTCAAGCCAGTACGCCTCAGATGTCTGGAACTCCGCCCGCTGGTGAAAGAGAATGCTCAGCAGCCACACGCGGATCTACAGGAACAGCAACGCCGTCAGGAACAGAAGAAGAGGGTTCAAAATTGAAGCCGGGTTTCGTAAACATCCGGTCCGCCTCATCGATTCTCCTTCAAGGACGACCACAAGCCGACAAAAAGACATTGTTCCTCTTCGCTGCCGGTGCTGGCTTAGCTTCTTCACACTCCAACCCACCCAAGGTGAACAACGACCTTACAATCGTCGGACTGAAGAGCCCATATGCGCGTTTCCCCGAAGAGATGACACGCACCCTCGCTCAGCTCCTCGATGCATACATTGCCGATTTGCGCCGTCGGCCGCCCGCAGGACCGTACAACTTTGGCGGCTGATCCGCCGGTGGGATATCAGCCTTTTGCACAACGCAGCGAATCGTCCGAGAAGGCGAGAACGTTAACAGCCTAAGTAGTGATAATCGACTCACCCGTCCCCCAAGGCCTCGATAAGCTCCCCCAGCGGTTCATGGACCACTGTTTGAACATTGGCCTGTGGGAAGGCACGGTCCTGGCGGGAAGGGCGCTCCGCCCTGCCCAAGAGGTTGTTTACCCACTTCCGCGCCACGATTGATCTTCTAAACGGTTTTTACGCGGAACCTTTGCCCGTGGGCATGACGCCAAAGTATTCCATCAGCGTCGCAATCGCAGAGTCATGATCGAAAAAAAAGCCTTTTCGGTTCTTTTTCGTTTTTTCTTTTCTATTCTTTGTTTGGGGGGTTTCGCCCCTCCTTTTCAGATTTTTTCCCCTTCAGATCTTTCAGGAGTAGAAGCTTGTAACTCCTGTGCCCCCTACCAAAGAGTCCCTGGCGTGTCCTTTTATGTACTGGGTAAAGAGAAGCAAACGGCTTAAAGCCTTCCGTTCTAATTATATAACACGATAACAGAACGAAGATGTCTCAAGCCTACTAATGGAATGGCACTTCCCGCCATGGACCCATGTTTCTTACATCCTTTATTTCTATTTGGCAGATAGATCTCATGCAAACCATGGAGGACTAGACATGACAGGTTGGGGACATCTAAAAGCACACCCTACTCCGGACCCACCATCTCAACTCCTTCGAGCCATTTGTTCGAAAGGTGCACCGGTCAACCCTTCACCATTTTATCGGTAGTACTATTAGGAAACTGCTGCAAACAACTCCACCAAAGCACAAACTCTCCCGTCCTGCCCGGCTCCGCTCGCCTCACTTTCTCAAACATATCCCTCGCATCCGTCGCCTCTCCTGCAAGCCGATCCCACAGTCTGATATAATCCTGCGTCCTATCCAGAGTCCACGCTCCGTCGACCGCGCCCGGCAATCTATGTCCCGTGATCACGCTCTCGGGCTTGAAGGATTTCACCTTGTCGATGGCGGCGATCCACTGTGCGCGAAGGGCCGGGCTGAGCGATTCGGCGAGATAGCTGTAGGCGCCGTTGTAGACTATGTCGCCCGTCACGGCAAGCTTCAGATCAGGGACCCAGAGGAAGGAGGAATCGTTCGTGTCCGAGTGGCCGGCCGGCACGGCATGCAAGGTATGTCCGTCGAGGGCGATGGTGAGGTTTGAAGAATCGAGGGCATGGACTGGCAGTGGGGATGTGGGGAACGTGATGACGTTGTTGGGGAACCACGCGTTCCAATCCTCTTGGGACTGCGGGGATATTTGCTCGTACATGTGCGATAGGGTGCCCTTGGTTGCGACGGCGGTGGCGGTGGGGAAGCGCGAGAGGAGATGGGACAGGCCGAAGAAGTGGTCGCCGTGGCCGTGCGTGATGTAGATGTACGTTAGGCTTGCGTTGGTCGGGGAGAGGAGGGAGGAGACCCAGTCGGCGAGGTCGTGCGCTTGCGTTGTGGTGAATAGGGGATCCACGAGTATGGCTTCGTGTGCGGATGATATCAGAGTGGAGGTTGTTGGGGACCAGAGGGGCGTGATATTGTCTGGGATGGGTACCGGGGGAACGGCGGGAATGGGTGGTGCTAGGTAGACATTGGCATTGAGAGGAGAGAGAGCCATTATCGAGACAGTAGACTGGACGTTTGTTTCTGTTCTATGAAGGAATAGCAGAGGTACTGGTTGAAAGTTTGCGTCAAAATAAGAGTGCTGATTTCAGTGAAATATCAATTGAGCTCAAGAAGAACAGCTGAAGAGCAAGACTTGACTTTTATATTTCTCAGCAGCTGTAACATAGCATGCAGATGTAAGATTAGATATCCCGATTTCTAATGCAACCATCAATGGTCATAACAGTTTACTGATCAACACTTCTGCCGAGGATGATAGACCGGAGGTTTCACATACTGCTCAGCAACAGCGATAAGCTTGAAGAATCAAGTACTATCATAAATTGCCAATATATTTACGTGAACGAGGAATGGAAAATAATGTTTCGTTCACACAAAATTAGGCAATTGAACACCTTCTGCAAGGAGAAAGACATTGATATGCCTCGGTACTTAGAAGAATTGGGTGATTACAAAGACGAAGTACTGTTGTACCAAAATGCGATGGAAGAAGGGCGCTTATTAATCAGCGCTTTGCGCTCGAATCTGACATGTATAGAGAGGAATCACGCAGTGTAAGCTGACGACCGACCAATGATATCATTCACTGTGGTATCAGAATATCAGAGCCTCTTGCCCCACGACTATCATAATCTTCAGTGTAGGTATCTCCGCATCATCATCATCGTCAAGCTTTCCATTGTCGGATAATATGTGATAATTTCAAACGCAGTGGACGTTATATCACATGTCTTCCTCTACAATAGGAGTCTTTCTTACTCACCCTCAAAGCATATAAAAAAGTATCGCGAGAAGTATTTCCCGCTGAAGGAGGGTTCTTCAGCCAATTTATTGTCGCATCAAAACGATTAATATTATCTGTTTTCCATCAGCTTCGCTGTTAAGTATATAACTCTATTACTGACGAAGAGTACTTCTCTATTTCATCGTAGAACAGCCTTCGAGACGGGTCTTAGGCAAATTACGACGCAAATTGGCAAGCTTATGAGGAAGCAGTTGTGGTGGATATTGGTGGGTCTGACGGTCCAGTGTGCATTGAGCTGGCTCGCAAGCTACCAAAACTCAAATTGATCGTCCAGGATCTTCCGGAGGTCATTGCAGAGGGGGCCAAGAATATTCCCGGTGATCTTTTCGACAGAATGACCTTCATGTCGTATGACTTTTTCCAGGTACAGCCGGTCAAGGACGCGGGTATCTACTTCCTTAGATGGATACTCCACGACTGGTCGGATAAATACTGCTTACAGATTCTTAGAAACCTGATTCCTGCATTGAAACCCGGAGCTTGGATACTAATTAACGAGATGTGTATCCCTGGGCCTGGGGAAGTCTCCTGCTATCAAGCTAGGTCTATGAGGTCGGAATGGGCCACGCTATTGCGGGAAGCAGACTCCAGGTTGAAGATAACAACAGTACGGACTCTTCCTGGTTCCATACTTACCCTCATCGACGTTGTATGGGAGGGATAATGTGAGAAAAAGGCTTAATAGAGAGACAGGAAGACACAATAGGCTACATTTGATCATATAACAACTACCAAGCATCTAATTATGAAGAGTCATCGAACACCTACATTCACTCGTTGACCGCTCCTTGTTCAATAAAGGGGTATGAGTCTGAGGTTTGTTCTAGATAATTCTGTTTCTACGAGGCAGATGAGGCCAGACTTACCGCGCTTTGAAGCCTGCTGGCCGTGCTCTGGCGTCGGTGTCAAGCTCCTGCGGCTTTGCTCACGTTAATGAAATTTGTGATCATCATCGGCAGAAGGGATTCTTTCACAATCTTCATCACGATGACCTCGGCACCCACAATTCTCAAATAAATTGTCACAGGTGTCGTAGCTAACCACCTGGTAACTGGCAAAATAACTCGGTACTTCCGGATTGGTGTTCCTCTATGCATGAACTTGGCGAAACCTTTGAGGGGGGGTCAAGGGGAAGAGGAGGAACAAGCTTGCGGAGAAAAGACGACCTCGGCGCGCTACATGTTGCATCACCCCGGTGGGTCGTGCATATCCATGGCCATCCCATCACCCCGATGGATATGACGGATATCCAT
>JANQBS010000388.1:0-29838 GCA_033085395.1 Xanthoparmelia taractica | reverse complement strand
ATATAATTATAAAATTCTATAAATAGATTAAAAAGATATAATTTTTTAAAAAAAGTTAAAAAAAAGTTAAAAACGATATATTTAATAGATATTACACCTTTCCGACCCGTAAGAATAAATAACGTATAATATATATATTTTAAGATAATAGTAGTATACGCTATAAAAACGATATCGCGTATAAAAGAACTTCTTCTACGTGTCTACGAAAGAACTAAAAAAATTCTTTAATAATTATTAATAATATATATCGTTTGCTATAGATATATTTATTTTATATTATAGAAATAATAACGTATAAGAAGAACTCTTTTTTCTTATTATTTAAAGAGATTAAAGTTTTTTAATAAGTCTTTTACGTATATTTAGTAATTACGTTACTACTAGTTTATAAATAGTAGTATTAATTATAATATATTAAGTTAATTATTAAAACTCTTATATTATAAAGAGATTTATATTATATATTAAGATTAATATAGTAAAATCGAATTAATTATAATTAATAAACGTTATATATATAATAGTATTAACGCGCGTCTATGGCGCGTATCTTTTGCTATTATTAATTAAAGTTAATATTATAAAAGCGACGTTATTTATAAGTACTTTTTCTTATTTTCTACGAGATTTAAAGATTTTTTATATTATATAATAAAAATATTATATTAAATAATAATTATAAATTAGAGTTTAAGAAGAAAGATAATTGTTAGATCTAGCGCTATATGCGACTTAGCGTCCACTATTTATAAGTCTAAGATTTATTATGAGATTATAGCGAGATTTATAATCTAAGGCCTTGATAAGATCTTAATAATTATATATTTTCTTCGTATATTTTAAAATTTTTATATTTTCTAAAAATTAGTTCTATTAGAACTTAGTATTTAATAAAGAAATTACAATCGTATTAATAATATATCTCTTATATTAATTAGAATCGCTTACTAAGCGCTAGTAAATTAACTTCTTATATTATTATAGATATAATTTATTAGAGAAACGCTTAATATATATTATAAGAGAATACGATTAAGTTTATTTAGCTCGTTATACGTTAAATTAAAAAGAAATAAATAGTCTCTATCGTAGCGATAGAGATTAATAAAAAAGAGTATCTTAAGTAAGATTTTTATTCGATAAAAAAGAATTCTTAGAGAAATTCTTATTCGAGAAGTTTATTTATTTGATATTACTCTTATTAAGAGTAACTTCTCTTAACTTCGTTTTATAGACGTTTATATTATTTATCTTCTTTTAAGAAAGCTTATTATAATTCTTAAGCTCTTTAACGCGTTTATATATTATATTAAATTTCTTTTTCGCGATTTAAAGATCGCGTTAAAGATTTATAATAATAGTAATCGCTTAATTACTAATACTTATAATTAGATTCTATTTCTTACGAAATTAAGTAATCTTACGATTAATATATATTTAATTACGACGTATTAACGCTATAATTTTAAGAACTCGACGAATTTAATAAAGAGCTTTTTTAATCTTATAAAGAAAAGATAAAATCTTTATATAATCTCGAATTTTCTTTTTAACGATCTTATAATAATAATAAAACGAAAATTTATTTTTAATATAATTATTATTGAAATTAACGAAGCATTAATAACACGAAAGAGTAGATATTATACTATATTAGTATACGATAGCGAAGCGTTAAGAAACTTACTTTTATTATTATTATTATTATTATATAAGTAATCTTTAGTATTAATATATATTAATAGTAGCGTAATAATAGCGAAAGTTTAATTATACTTATAATAAAGAGAAGATAAAAGAAGTTATAATAATAAATATTAATTAATAATATATTAATATTAATACGCTTAAGGACGATATTATAGCGTTAAAATAAGAACTTATAAAGAGTATATTAGATATTATAAAGAAGAGAAAAGTTTTAAGAGAGCGAAAATAAATTTATTAATATTAAAAGACGCTAATAATTATTATTCATAACATTATCGTCGATATATCGTCGATAAAGTTTTCTAATAATTCTAATTAATCGAATCGTCGTATCGTCGATATCGCTATTAATAAAATATTAAATTAACTCTACGCTCTTCTATTATAAAAGCTAGAATAGCTCTATTTTATAGACTAATAAGCGATAAAATTTAGAGATTTAATTCTACTCTTCGCCTCGTTACTATTAAAATAAATGCGTTTATAGAATTATTACTTTATATTATTAGTATATCTCGTAATAATATATTTAATAATCTTAATTATATAAAGAAGAATTCGAAGTTAGTAAAGACTTAAAAAGAGTCTTTCTTAGAGTCTTAATCGTTATTAATATATATCTCTATAAGAATTAACGCGCTTATTTATAATTATTATTAAATATTAGATATTATTAATCGAGATAATTATAAGTCGAAAAGATTTAATATATTTATTAAGATATCTTATATTATATCGTATTATATTATATTATAAAAGAATATTATAAGAAAGTTATATTAAATTACTTATAAAGATATAAGATAGGAAATTATTAATATTATAAAATAATCTAAGAAATTTCTAATATATATAGAGATATTTTATAATATAGATTATTTCTTATATTAGATAACGAATAAAATAAGAAAATTCTAGATTAATATATAAGTTAGAATGAAATTAGCTTAAGTAATTATTAAACTTCGACACTTAATAAGTAATATTAAGATAATCTTTCTTTTAATTTAATCTCGCTAAATAAATATAGCTATATTAATAAATAATAACTAGAATAATAACTATAATATATTATTTTCTTAAATTGTAATCTACGTAAGATCGCCAAGTCGATCTCTTTTTTAATTATCTATAAAACGATTTTAAATTATCTCTTTTATTCTTTTCGTAGATCTTTAATTTATAAAGATTAATTTTTATTACTTTACGTTTACTTCTCTTCTCTTAATTAAAGAATAATTAATAAATAAAATTTTAATAAAAAAGAATTAATTTCTTACTTAGATTAATCTAAAGAGTACTTTATTATTATTATTAATAGATTATAGCTATTACTTTACGTGAGATTTATCGCTATTAGAAAAGATTCGATTTAATAATTTTTAAGCTCTTCTTTTCGCGAGTAATAAGAGAAATTATAATAATATATATAAAGAAGATACGTTTTTTTAGATTAATTATTAAGATTATTTATAAGTCGATAAAAGCTTTTCTTTATTATATATTCGAAGATATTAATCTTTATATTATTTATATAAAGCGTGTAACTTTAATAACTAAGAATATATAATTATAAAAAACGATTATAAATTGTTTTTATAACGCGAAGAAAGAAGAGAAGAATTTACTATCGTAGAATAAATAATAGATTACTATTATAATTAACGTGCTAGTAATTCTTCTAATAATTAAATAAATTAAATATATTAATAGTAATAGAAATAGCTCGCTAAGTCTTAGATAATTACGAAGATCTTTTATAACACGATATTAAATGCGATAATAAGCTTAGCTTAATAACGTAATAATAAAGTAAATTAATAATTAGAATAATAACTCGTATACTTAATAACGTGATAATAAAGTGAAATAATAACTAGAATAATAACTAGAATATATTCGTATAATTGTATATAGAGTAACTTCTTCTATATATAATATATTTTTCATATCTCTATATATAATATAAAATATCTCTATATGTATTAGAAATTTCTTAGATTTTTTTATAATACTAGTAGATCTTTTAAATTATTTCATAAAAATTAAATAATATAATCTTAATATTATATTATATTATAATATCATATCGATACTCTATATCTTAGATTATTTTAGATCTTTTCAACTCGTAGAGATAATTTTTATACGATATTTAGTTTATTCTTTAATAAAGAGATCTTATAAGTTCTCGTTTAATATATAAATAAGTATACTTTTATATTTTCTAGATCTAATAATCTTAATACGCGAATTTAATTTTTTATTATTATTAAAGAGATTTGAGTTTATTTAGAAATTAGTATTTAAATAAGTCTACACGTAGAGTTAAGTATTCTAAAGTTTTGAAATACTAAATCTCTAAAAGATTTAATTTATAAGCAAGTCTGTAAGTATATTAGTCTTAAGAGATAATAATAAATTATTAGATATTTTTATATTTTAAAGTCTTTATTATTAGATTATAAAGAGACTCTTTTTTTAAAATTTAAATTATTAAGCGATACGCTTAGATAGATCTTTAAGAAGTATTAAAAGATAGATACTTATTTAACTATAAATAATATAGAAAACGATTTATAAGCCGTGTTAGAGAAATTATTAATATATTAAGTAAATTAATTTTAAAAGATTTTAAAATATAAATTTTAGTTAATTAGAGCTATATTTTAAATTAATTATTTTATGCGAAAAATAGTAATAAATGCGATAAATCTTAGAATCTTTATAATTTTTAAATCGATAATCTAGGATTTTCTCGAATATAGACTATTATTCTTAATCTCTTATCTTAAGAAGATATTACTAAAGATTATTCGCATATCGTATAACTTAATAACTTATTCACGTTAGCGCGACTCTTATTATAGCTTAATAATAAAGAATTTAAGATTACTAAGACTATACGTATTATATTAATAAGTCGGGAAGAGATTAAAGTTTAAGAAGATATTAATGCTTAACGAAGATATTAAGAGCTTAATCGAGATCTTAATTAATAACTTGCGAATCTTAAGATTAAGTAAAATCTTAATTTAAATTAAGAATAGTTATATAAGAGTTTTTCTAGCGATGAAAAGATTATATAATTCGTCTGAAAGAATTAAAATGTGATATTCTTTATAAGTATAGTCTCGAATAGTTAGAAGATAGTAAAACGTCTTCGTCGTAGATTAGTAAAAATAGTTATAAATGCACGTATTTTTAAGATTTCTTTTAGGGAAATAATTAAAAAAGAGCTTTATATCCCTAAGTTTATTAACTTATATAATTACTATATAAATAAGATAAATAATACTAATTATTTACGAAGTTATTATATTATTTAACGAGTATATTAAAAGAATTAAAAACTATTATAATATTTTCTCTTAAATATTATAGTTGTAAATAGTTATTAGATATATTATTATATATTTAAAGACTCTTATTAGTCTTAATTTCGTTATAGTTAGAGAAATTTCGTATTAATCTTATTAATTAATTATTTAATTAATTAAAGAGACTCTCTAAAAAGCTCTACTCTATTAAGATCTCTCTATTAGCACGAGTATATTCAATAACTCCCCGCGATTATAAATACCTAGAACGTATAGGAAATAAAGCTAAACGATACGTTATTTGCTTAAATGTAGATCGAAAAGTAAAGAAAGTTATAAAGATAAGAAAGTTTCTAGCGAAGATATTAATTAATATATTTAAGATATTTAATTAAGTTATTAAAAAAAGATCTTAATAGAAGTTAAGAAGTATATATAAGTGTAGACTATGTGAGATAGTTATATGCAATTATATTAACTATTGAAATGATTATTTGAAAGCGATCGTATATATATATATATTTGATAATAAGTGCCAAGATATTTTATCTCTTAGGCGCTATTAGAACAATAACTAGATTAAGTTAATAATAATATATAACGAATAAATTAAGTCTAAGAAGAAACTATCTAGTTAAAAAGAAATATCTATAAGAGATATTAAGATTTATAGAGACTAGTTTCAATTAAGAAGATAAGTCGACTTAATATTATAGATCTATATAATCGTTATACTCGTAATATTACTTCTTTTCTCGAATAGCGATATCTTAGCGTTATAGAAAAATAGTATTTATATATAGAAATAATTTAAAACGTCTAGAAGAAACGTATACTATTTTATATAGAAACGAGATGTGAGATATTTCGATTTACTCGCGATTAATCGAATTTCTTCGCTAAGTCTATTGTAGTGCTAGCGAATAGATTTAAATAATAAATAAAAATCAATCGAAGTCTAATTTTATATCGAGCCTAGCGCGATTTATTAAAATATCGTCTATAAAATTAATTTATTACTTTTCTAAAGTCTTCGAACTTATCTTAATCGATATAGTATTAATTATTATCTCTATTTAGATTAATTTATTTAATCTTATACTAAATTCGCTTATAGTAACGTCTAGAGTTTAATATATCGTTTATATTTTATAACTCTTTTTCGTTAACTATTATAGATTTAGAAGAATTATACTTCTATCTTAATAGAGAGTTTATAGTTATAGATTTAAGTATCTTAAGACTAAAGATTAAATAAATTTTTATATTATAAGAAAGTTCTAAACGATATAAGATATCGATTCGTTTAATTATTCTATATAAATCGAGTTACTTATCTTCGAGATTCTTATAGAGACGTTCGATTTTACTATTTTTAAACGATAGTTAGACTTAATTACTTACGTCGTAAATAATCTCTTTATAATATTTATTCGTCTATATCTTTATAACTCTATATATTTTCGTTAATTAAAATCGTTTAAACTTTAAAATCTTCTTTATCTTAGTCGTAATATCTTCTATCTTTAAGATTTATAAGCGCTCGCGTATAATCTTATAAGAAGTATAATCTCGATCGAAGAATATACGAAGATAAAAATCTCGATTAAAATAGAAGAAAATAAGAAATATAGCGAATAAAATATTATTATTATTACTAAATTTTATTATAAAGATTTATTTAACTTAATCGTCTTGCAAGTAATTATAATAAATACGAAGAACTCGCTTTATATTCTAATTAACTCTCTCGATCTAATGATTTATTTCGAGGTAATATATAATAAATAAGTTAATCTTAATGCGTAGTCGCTTATAAAGGCTTTTTTAGAGTATAGATATAAATTATATATTTCTATTTAATGTAAGCGATTATAATAATTTATATAGTTGAAAAAAGTTTTATATAAGAATCTAAACGAGTTTCTTAAATAAATAATTGTTATTTTTCTAATAATAAAACACGTAGTAACGTTTCTTCGTAAGACGATATATAAGAGTGTAGATAACGTTAAAATCGTCTAATAAGAATAGATCGATAATAAAATTTATAAAAATATTCTATTAACGATCTTAAGAGATTTAGAGTAATATTAATAATTTATTTATTTTATTTCGAGAAGTCTTACTACGTTAATAGTAATAATAATTATAAATATATTATTTAATCGTATTGACGTAATTAAATTAATAGTAATAACGTAGAAGTAAATTAATTATTCTTCGTATTTCTAGGTAATTATTAGAAGATTAATTAAAAATCTCTCTTAATAGCTTTATATAAAACTCGATCGAGACTTATAATAATTCGTTCTTAAAGAGAGTCTTATTAATAATACGATATTAACTTAGCGTATAATTATAAAGTTTAATCTAATTATAACTTAATACTTTACGAAATTCGTTATATATAGAGTTCTCTTAATTAATTTTATAAATTTATTTAAATAGATCTTCTTTGAGCTCTATAACTCGAATTTAAACGCGATTCGAGATAAGAATTATTTAATATTAATATTAACTTCTTTTATTAGCTTCGTTCGTTAAAATAAATAATAATATTCTTATTAGAGCGTCGACTTTACTATTAATTATTCTCGTATAAAAGATAATCTAAAAGTTAAATTTAAAGAGAATATTTAAATAACGAGCTTAACGTCGCGTAAGCTTCTTATTTTTTATAAAAATTTTTAAGATTTAATAATTAATAAATACTTAAATAGATAACTCGATATATTTTAATTTTAATCGTTAATATTCGAAGCATTAAATAATTACTAGTAACTCTTTATTATAGATATAATAGTTATATTTCGTTAAAATTATACTCTTATTATAGAAAGTTATCGAGTAAAGAACTTTATCGTTATTATATTAAGATAAGATTTCTCTTAACACGTAATTAAAAGAATTAATTTTAAAAATAGTTTAACGTTTAAAATTAAAGTAATATAGAATTAAGATAGTAATTATACGCTTTTTAAGATCTTTAAACGACTTAATATAAGTCTTATTTTAAATAAAGAGAATATTCTTCTTCGTGAAATTAATTAGAGATTTAATTAACTTAAAGAACTTATAAATAAAGCGTCGATAGAAGTTAGCAAATTTAATAAAGTCTTAAATCTTCTTTAAATTCGTAGAAGTACTTTAATTAAGTATAGTCTTAATCTTATAAGAGTTTATTCGTAGATTAATTTCTAATATAATAATTTCTAGAAATACGATCTTTTATATATCGAATTCGTATTTTTTAATATTAATTTATAGATTAGTCTTTCGTAGACGTTAAAGAACTTATTTAATATACTTTTAATATTTCGTCTTCTTTTAACTATAAATAAGAATATCGTTTAAATAGACTTAATAGAAATCGTTTAGAAAATCGAATAGAATATTATTAATATATTATTAAAAAGTGCTCGATTTATTTATTAATTCGAAGAATAATACTTAATATTTATAGACTTTAAGAGCTATAATAAAGATCGTATAATTCTTACTATTAAGATTTATCTATAGCTTATTAAATACGACGATAATATTTAGACGAGTATAATATCGATATTTTCTAATTTTATTAATAATCTTCTTTATTAAAGAAAATAAGTATCGATTATATTTTATTATAATATTTAATTTTCGATAATTTATCTAAAAACGAAGATTATTATTAATTTTTAGAGCGTATAGAATTAATAATAAATAAGAAGTCTTACTAGAAGTAATAAAGTTCTTAAATAAATTATCTATTAGATACTCTTTAATCTCTCAAAGCTTATAAAAAGATATACGATAAACGCGACTCTAAAACGACTTAAAATTATTAATAAACTTAATCTTATAATTATAAGAACGATACGAAGAAAATTAATCGACTTTAAAACGATCGAAGATATTTAGAAACTTCTAATACTTAGAAGAAAGTTACTTTCTAACGTTATTTAGGTTCTAAATAGTAGTCTTTACTAAAGAAAGACTAATTTCTTTCGCTCTAAACTTAGCGTTATATATTAGATCTCAATCGATATCTTTTATTAATATCGCGAATAATTAAGTCTTAAAGTACTTTATTTATTTAATTAGTATCGTAAAGAGAATAGTAGCGATACTATAAATAGAGAATAAATAATTCTTAGACGTAGATTATAAGCGAGTAAGAATCTTTAATCGAGATTAAGTTAATTTAAAAGTCTCGATTAAGAAAATCGATTTAATAAAGAAATAAATAATAAGAATAAAAGAAGTTTATAACGAATAATCTCGAAAGAGAATAGAGTCGTTACTTATATCTAGAAGCACATTAAAGCGATTTATTTATAATTTATCTAGAATAATTATATATTATCTAAAATTCACTATAAGCATTAAGATTATAAATTTCTTATATCTCGAAAGAATAAGATTTAAATATATAACGTATATAATAATTTTCTTATTAAGTTATTTTTTATAGTCTTAAATTAATCTAGACTTTATAAGAGAAACGAGTTATATATCTAATAGCTAATAAATCTCGTAAATTAGACGTTTATTAACGAACGCGTATTCGATAGTCTCTATATCGATAAGAATTTAAACGTAATAAATCTTTTCTTAAGAAGTTAGATTTTCTCGAGCTAAAAACGATTTTAAGGCGAATAGCTTATATCGAGTCTTCTTTAGATTATATAAGAATAGAATCTTATCTTAATTCGTAACTATAAATAAGATTACAAGTTTTTCGAATCGAATTATTTAGACTTCGTTTTCACGAAACTCTCTTTATTCTAACTTTCTATCTTATTAACTCGATAAGAGAATCAACGTTTTAAATAAGCGAATAATAAATATCTCTTTTTATAATAAATATAATAAATATCTTTCTTTTAATTCTTAATAATCTTTCGCTATTATTACTCTATAGCGAGAAAAAGACGTTAAAAAATTAAATTTCTTTAAGAAAAGAAGATATTTATAGAATTAGATATAAACGTTACACGCTTAAAGACTCGTATCTTATTTATTACGTTTTTAATCTTTTTAACTATCTTTTTCTAATATATAACATAATACTTATTATTTATTCGAGTTAAAAATACTTTTAAAGCGAATATCGTAATAAACTCGATAAAAAAGTTAGCTTAAATCGTACGAAGATAAGAAACGAGCTTCTTATTTATATTTCGAAGTTAAGCTTTATTTAACACACTTAATTTTATAATAAAACGTTTAAAATCTTAATAGAAGTCGCTAAACGAGAGATCTTTTTACTTTAAAATCTTATACTCGCGAGCTTTATTTACTTCATGATTCGAGTTCTCGAATAACTTCTATAGATCGTTTAAAATCTTATCGATAATTTAATAAAGATCGAAGCTCAGACGATAAAATCGAGTATAGATAACTTTAGCTACTTTTTCATTAGTGCGAGACTTGATATAAGCGATTCTAGCTATCTTATTATCGAAATAATTTTAATTAATCTTTAATTTGCTAAATATTTAACTAATTTAGTTATTTTATTAAGATTCTTTATCGTCGATTAATATTAAAGAATAAGAAAACTTCTCGAAGCGTCTAGCTAAGATTTAAATCTATATCGAATCAATAAATTTCTTATAAGATCTTCGAAGTTAATATTAAAGATTCTACACTTATTATTATAGATAATTATAAGTTATTTAAAGTCGATCGAGTATAGTTCTAGCCTTCTTCTTCTTCTTTTATTCGTGTTTATATTTTAATTTATAATTCGAATTCTCTTTAAGCAGAGAGTTATATAATTAAATAACTTTTATCTCGAGATCGCGCTATTCGCGAAGTTTATTTAAAATAGTTAATAACTCTTTAGAGTTCGTATTAGCTCACTAAATTAATTATTTTTAAGTTACTATATTTTAGACGAAGATAAGATTCTCAAACGCGCGGAAAGTATTTCTAGATAATATAGATACTCGTCGATTTAGAGTATTCTTAAGATAACGTTCTAGATTAAGAAATAGCGTAGAGTAGATTACGAGGTTAATACTCGTTTGGAGACCTTTCGCGCCCTACTCTATATCCCGAGATATTCTATGGTAACTATAGATAGATCGTTAAGTATGTGATATTATAATGTTAAGATATCGTTCGATTTTATAAGAAAGTAATAATTTTCTCCGAACTTTTAAATAGAATTACTTTTTTATACGAAACTCGCTCGAATCGAGATTAAAATTAATACGATAAGAACGAATTTAGCGAAGTTTATAATAAATGCTCTAGATCGATTATAATATAAGCAATAATTATTTAAATGAGATGTATCTATACTCGAATAGACTTTAGAGAACGCTCTATTAGTGCGAGACGTCGAGAAGTAAGTTATATACGTAATTCTTATTAGCGCATCTACACGACTTTAATTACTATACTAACTAATAATAAACGACTAAATCGTGCCAGAAATACGTCTAGAGCACACTAATCGATAGACTAATCGCGTGACTTATAGTCGAGCCGCGAGGTCGAGTGTTGAGTGAGTATATTGAGTAGATATTAAGTAGATATTAATTTCACAGTGAGGTTCTTTACGGGGGGCGTGTGTATTCGTTTCTTAATCGTTCGATGCGTTATAAAGACTAAGAGTCGTTGAAATGTAATTCTTTAAATCGCCTAAATAATTAATGTGAGTTGATTTTAATTGTAGTATACTATTGATATTTAACTATAAGGAGATACTTCGTATAATTTGAGAGCTATCTTACTGTAATTTCTTTGATCTCGCTTGCTTACGAGTTTCTAGTAATTTCTTATAATTTAAATCTTCTAATAATACGTTCGTATAATTTAAGAGATATTAATTCTAAGATAATACGTATTAGTATCTTTCGAAGTCGTCGATTATATCGTGAACGAGTTCTTTTAGCTCGCACGTTTATCGAGCGTAATAAGAAGATAAAACTTAATTTAATATTAAGACTGCAACTAGATTAAGTTAATAATAGTATATAACGAATAAATTAAGTCTATGAAGAAACTATCTAGCTGGAAAGAAATATCTATAAGAGATATCAAGGTCTATAGAGACTAGTCTCAATTGAAAAGAAAAGCCATAGTTTCAATTGAAAAGGTAAGTCGACTTGATATTGTAAATCTATATAGTCGTTACACTCGTAATAGACGCTAGTTCATGAAATAGAGAGACGTAGAAGCGTAACTATTAATTATTTAATAATAGCTCGCTAAGAGTTAGAATAAATAACGTATAATATATATATTTTAGAATAATAATAGTATACGCTATAGAAACGATATCGCGTATAGAAGAATTTCTTCTACGCGCTATAAAAAGAGCTAGAAGAATTCTTTAAAAAACTATTAAAAATATATATCTTTTACTATAAATATATTAATTTTATATTATAGAGATAATAACGTATTAGAAGAACTCTTTTTTCTTATTACTTAAAGAGATTGAGGTTTTTTATTAAGTCTTCTGCGTATACTTAGCGACTACGTTGCTACTAGTTCATGAACAGTAGAACTAGTCGTAGCATATCGAGTTAATTATTAATGCTCGAAGAGCACTACTAAGATTATCGTATTATAAAGAAGTCTATACTACGTGTTAAGATTAATATAATAGAATCGAGTCTATTATAATTAATAAACGTTATATATATAATAGCACTAACGCGCGTCTATAACTATTAGGCCTAGCGCTATATGCGTCTTAGCGTCGACTACTTATGAATTTAGAGTTTATTACGAGATTATAGCGAGATTCATAACCTAAGGTCTTGGCGAGACTTGGCGATTATATATTCTCTTCGTATTTCCTAGGATTTTCGTGTTTCTTAGAAATTAGTTCTACTAGAGTTTAATATCTAATAAAGAAATTATTATCGTATTAATAATACGTCTCTTATATTGATTAGAATCGCTTACTAAGCGTTAGCGAATTAATTTTTTATAGTTTTAATTTCTCTATCTTTTAAAGAAAGAGACTTATTATTATTATAATATCGAATTCTTTATCGAATCGAAATAAATATATCTTAAAGCGATGTGACTTCGATATTAGTTTTTAAGGGTTTATTTTAGAAGATTAAGTAATTCTAAAGAAATGTCTTAAAAATGTTATAGTAGAAAATTATCGACTAAAGTTAAAACGAGAGTTAACTAAGTTATAAATACGTAATAATGTGTTACGTAATTTAAATTTCTCTATAATTCTCGCTAAAGCGATAGTAATTTCGTTTATTATTTTATTTTTAATAAACGTTTTAATTAAAGCGAAAATACTTCGTTTTAAAAGAATATGTTCTTATAAGAATAATAGTAAAGAAAAATATTTACGCTAATTTCGTAAAGTCGAAATTCGATTTCTTATAAATCTCGAGTATTTTATTATTAATTTAGCTAAGATTATTTATTATATATAATTCTTAAAAGACGATCTTAATACGTAATAATATAGATATTTTTAGACTTATAGACTAAAGAGAATTATCTTCGAGTTTTTTAAATTATTTTTATTCGACTTAATTACGAACTCGATAAATCGTTATTTATTCGCTTATAAAAAGTAAAAAGCGACGAAGTAGCGATAAGATTAAAAGATATTAGTTTTTAAGATTTATTTAAAAAAGCTAAAAGCTTATTTACTCTCGTTTACGAAGAAGTATTAAACGAACTTTTTCTTAGTTAAGCTACGATTTAAGCTAAAGAATAGAATTTTTAATATTAATAATATATCTAAATAGAGAAAAGAAATTCTTATTATAATAATTATATAAAAAACGATTTTAAAGCGAGCGCGTCTTTATAGTAACGATTTTAATTCGAAGTAATTCGAGGAATCTAATAAAGATAAGTTCTTGAAAGCTCGAATTTCGAAGTCTAATACGACTTCGAAGAATAATATTAAAATTACGCGTATTCGAGAAGAGAATAAAAAATGTAGAGCTAAGATCGCTAATTTTAATCTTAAAATATTAAGCGTTTATTAATATTATTAGAAATTAGATTATTTGAAATCGAATTATCTCGATAAGAATAAATCGATTATTATCGTCGCGACGATATTAATAAAAAACGAATCGACTTCGTAAGCGTCTTTAAAGCGAAGTAAGAAAAACGAATAATAGAGATAACTTCTTCTATTATTATAAAGAAGTAAATTAATCTATAAAGTAATTCGAGGTAATTTGTTACTCTATTCGACTACGGGGCGCATATTAATTTAATTATATAGAAGTTCATAATCTAGTGAGATCTATAATTATATATCGCTATCTTATCGTAGACGAAAGCGCTAAGCGAAGAAGATATATATTGCTATAATACTTATTAGCTGGATTATTAAATAGTCGATAGCTGGGATTAAGAGCGATAATATAATATATTATTCTACATCGTAGATTAAGAAGATCTCGATATCGTATTAAGTATACTCGCGTTATATTAATTATATATTTTACTTAACTCTACGACAACGCAGTGACGATTTAAGATTAATATTAAAAAACTTTAGATTAAAGAATCGATTAAATTTATTTAGAAAATCGAGCGAGAGTCAAATATATTTATAATCGTATACGCTACGATAACGCGAGACGAATCGAAGAATATCGATAACTTAGAGCTCTTAAGAAAACTATTAAAATTTAAGAACACCTTTTTTAATAATATAATAGAAGTCTTATTTACGTTTAAATAGAGAAATTATACTATAGAGATAAAGAAAGATAAAGAATTATTCTATAAGTCTCTTTATAATCTATTTTAAATTAAGCTATCGAAGCTAAGATAATATCTTAAGAAGTTACTTTATAAGAATTAAATTCGTTATTTAACTTTTTTCGCTGAAGTTCTTATTCTCTTTATTTTAAAGAAAGATAATAGACTATATCTTTACGTGAATTATCAAGATTTAAATACGATAACGATGAAGAATTAATATTTATTACCTCTAATTATTAAGACGTTAAATCGCTTATACGACGTTAAGATATTTTCAAAATTAAATCTTAAGGATATCTATTATAGAATTCGTATTAAGAAGGGCGACGAGTAAAAGACTACGTTTCGCACTCGCTATAACTATTTTAAATACTTAATAATATCTTTCGATCTTATAAATACGTTAGCTACGTTTTAAATCTATATTAATAGAGTTCTTATAGACCTTATAAATATTATATGTGTGATATATTTAAATAATATTCTAATATATAGCGCTAAGTCGGCGAAGTATTAATAACACGTTAAGTAAGTACTTAAGCGATTGCGTTAGTTTTAGCTATATATTAATTTAAAGAGATATTAGTTTTATATCGAATCGATTAAGTTTCTAGAGTTCGTTGTAATTATTAATAATATAATTATAAATTAAGAACGCGTAATAACGATTCGAGAATAACTAACGCCGCGAAGTTATCGAGATATATAAGTCTTTTTAGACTTTGCAAATTTTTTCTAACGCTTTATTTTTAAATATTTTATTATTATAGCGTCTTTTATTAGCTTACTTAAGAATAATAAGATTAATAAGATATTAGAATTATTTAAGTGATTAGAAGACGCTAGATTAACTTTAGAGTAATTACGTAATACTATTACGATTACGTTATTTTTGCGATATTACAATTCTTAAAAAAAATTACGCGTAGAGATTAATATCTCTAACTTTAATATAGAAGCTATATTTTCGTAATCGAACAATAACGATTATTAATAACTCGTCGCGTTTTTTTCTAGAAAGATAATATTAGCGAAATAAAATTATAAGACTCACGATTAAGAATTACTTATTATTGTCACGAACGAATGGACGTGTAGTGGGATTGACTGCTTCCATTGTTCAAATATGCTACGAATGCTCTGAAAACTCTTCTCCGGAGCAATATTGATCCACACCGGCTTGGCATTCGGAGAGCAGATACCAAAACCGTGACAATTATCGTCGCAGCGATAAAGTAATAACGTTACTATCTAGAAGATAATATTTATTATATTAAGATCTAATTAAATTATAATAATCTTAAAAAATTTATAAAGTAAAAAAATCTTAATTTTAAATAGACTCGTTAAGCGCTAAAGTTAGTCGCTTATAACTTTAAGATTTTTCATTAAATAGAAAAATTAAATTCTATAGATACGTCGTCGCGACGATTAGATAATAAAAGTTTATCGTTATTAAATATTAAATTATTATCTATATTTGAAAATAAACTTACTCTTTAAACTAGCGACGAGTTATCGTAAAGAGATAAAGAAGTAATAATAGTAATAACGTCTACGCTACGAGTCGCAGATATTTAAGTAGTTATTTTAAGGAGAAAGATTAAGACTATATCTAAAATTACGTATAACGATTCGTAAAGATTAATAAAAACGCTAATTCGAGAGCTATAATCTTATAATAATTAAGAAAGCTCTTTTCGAGTTAATGCGAATACGTCTATAAAGCGATATTATACGCGTAATTAGATATAAATCTTAAACTTCGAGAGGCTATTACTAAATAATAATCGTTTTTATATATCTAAGAATAATATCTTATAAGAAGAACTTATTAATAAGTATTATAATAATTTTCTAATAAAATACTTTATCGCTACGAAGACGTATAAGCTTCTTGCTCGAAAATATTATTAAAATAAGAGTCTTAAGAATATTATCGACTACGTTAAGACTTACGATATATATTTACGTATTAAGGCGTCGCGTTATCGACTCTATAGTAAGTTAATCTCGCTTTTTATTATTATTAAATTATAAAAGAAAATTTCTATAAATTTTATTACGAACTTATTCTTAAGTAAGCTTAAGAGCGTCGTCTATAACGCTATTCTAATTATAATAAATCGATTTATGAAAATAGTTAAATATCTATTAATAATTATTAAAATCGACGTCGCTAAGTTAGCGAAAGTATTTTATATTAAAATCATTTATCGCTACGAAATATCTAATAGTATTATTAGCGATAGAGATTTAATATTTATTAGCGAGTTTTAATTAGCGATCTATTATTATTCGAAGATAAAGCGTCGCTTAAGTATCGTCTTTTATTCTTAAACTAATAATCAAATCGAGCGTTAAAATTAAATATTAAAATATTACTTGCGTGTGATTATTAATAAGAAGTAAATTAATTAAGCTAAACTACTATTTATAATAGAGTTTATATATATAAATAATTAATATATCTTTATCGAAACGATATTATTCTTCTTGATATATAAATATTATTCGAAAGTACGCTAAGAGATCGAGAACGACTTCGTCGAGAAGAGAATACTCGCTATAAATAAAAAGATAAAAAGATTATAAACGCTAAGAGATAAGATAGTAGAGCGATTACGTAGCGCTATTGTAGCTTAAGTTAAGTAATATAATAAATCGCATTAATTTTAGAGCTATAAAGTAAGTAATTTAATAATACTAGCAATTAAGAATCTAAAATAAAGACGTTTAAGTAAGAAGTTAATTTATAAGTATATAAGATCTTTTCGAATCGTGAATAAAATAGAATCGTAGACGTATCGCTTATTATTGTATTCTACGTATCGATTTTATAATATCATTTATATATCGTTACTTAAATTATATTATATACGCGATTACGACGAAGTAGCGAAATTCTTTATATATATTCTTAAGTTTATTTATAATAATAAGATATAAGAGATAGAAGAGATTATTAATAAAGTTAAGAAGTGAAAAAACGTCTAATATAAGATTAAGTGAACTAATTAAGATGAAGAATATAATTAGTAATTATTAGACGAAGAACTTAAACGTGCTAATAAGCTAATTTAAATCTATAATACGAGAGAGATTAATAAACGAAAGTATTAAGTATTAGATAAGAAAGCTATTTAACTAGATTAGTAATCGTCGCTAAGTAAGTAAAGACGTCGAAAACGAAAGTAAATATAATAATTATTTTAGTGTGTTAAGTAATTATAGACGTACTCTTTACGCTACTAGTAGGATTATTTCATTAAATAAAAGATTTTTAATTGAAATTTATTGTTTAGCTATTTATTTAAGTGATACTATATCGAAGATATATCGTATTAGATTAGAGTGTATATTACTATAGACATAATTTATTAGAGAAACGCTTAATACGTACTATAAAAAAGTGCGATTAAGTTTACTTAACTCGCTATATGTTAAATTAAAAAGAAATAAATAATCTCTATCGTAGCGATAGAGATTAATAAAGAAGAGAATTTCAAGTAAGATTCTTATTCGATAGATTAGAATTTCTAGAAGAATTTTTATTTTAGAAGCTCGTTTATTCGATATTATTCTTATTAAAAATAATTTCTCTTAACTTCGTCTTATAGACGTTTATACTATCTATCTTCTCTTAAAAAAGCTTATTATAATTCTCGAGCTTCTTAACGCGCTTATATATCGTCTCGAGTTTCTTCTTCGGGATCTAAGAATCGCGTTAAAGATTTGTAATAATAGTAATCGCTTAATCGCTAATAGTTATAATTAGATTCTATTTTTTATAAAACTAAGTAATCTTACGATTAATCTACGCTCGATTATAATATATCGACGCTATAATTTCGAGAATTCGACGAATTCGACGAAGAACTTTTTTAATCTTTTTATAAAGAAAAAATGAAATCTTTACGTAATCTCGAATTTTTTTTTTAACGCTCTTGCAATAAAAATAGAGAGAAAACTTACCTTTAATATAATCGTCGTAAAAATCGATAAAGTATCGACGATAAGAAAGAGTAGATATTATCTTATATTGTTATACGATAGCGAAGCGCTAAGAAACTTACTTTTATTGTTATTATTATTATATAAGCTACTTTAAGTATTAATAAATATTAATATTAGCGTAGCGATAGAGAAAGTTTAATAATACTTATAATAAAGAGAGATAGAAGAAGTCGTGATAATAAGAGTTAACTAGTAATACGTTAGTATTAATATATCTAAGAGCGATATTATAGCGTTAGAGTAAGAACTTATAAAGAGTATATTAGATATTATAAAGAAGAGAAAAGTTTTAAGAAAGCGAAGATAAATTTATTAATATTAAAAGACGCTAGTAATTATTACTTATAACGTTATTATCGATATATCGTCGATAAAGTTTTTCTAGTAATTCTAATTAATCGAATCGTCGTATCGTCTATATCGCTATTAATAAAATAATAAAATAATAAATTAGCTCTACGTTCTTCTATTATAGAAGCTAAAATAGTTCTATAGAGAGACGTAGAAGCGTAACTATTAGTTATTTAATAATAGTTCGCTAGAGATTAAAATAAATAACGCATAGTGTATATATTCTAGAATAGTAGTAATATACGCTATAAAAACGATATCGCGTGTAGAAGAACTTCTTCTACGCGCCTATAAAAGAATTAAGAGAATTCATCAATAAATTATTAATAGTGTGTATCGTTTACTATAGATACATTAACCTTATACTATAGAGACGATAATATACTAGAAGAACTCTTTTTTCTTATTATTTAAAGAAATTAAGGTTTTTTAATAAGCCTTCTACGTATACTTAGCGACTACGTTACTACTAGTTTATAAATAGTAGAACTAGTCGTAATATATCGAGTTAACTATTAATGCTTAAAGAGTACTATTAGAATTATTATATTATAAAAAGATTCGTATTACGTGTTAAGATTAATATAATAGAGCCGAGTTAATTATAATTAATAAACGTTATATGTGTAATAGCACTAATACGCGTCTACGACGCGTATCTTTTATTATTAATAACTAAAGTTAGTATTATAAAAGCGACGTTATTTGCGAGTACTTCTTCTTATTTCTCACGAGATTTAAAGGTTTTTATATTACGTAATAAAGATATTACACTAAATAATATCTAGAAATTAGAACTTAAGAGAGAAGACAATTATTAGACCTAGCGCTATATACGCCTTAGCGCCGATTACTTATAAATTTAGAGTTTATTATAAAATTATAACTAGATTTATAATCTAAGACCTTGGCGAGACCTTAACGATTATATATTCTCTTCGCATTTCCTAGAATTTTCGTGTTTCTTAGAAATTAATTCTACTAGAACTTAGTACCTAATAAAGAAATTATTATCGTATTAACGATACGTCTCTTATATTAATTAGAGCCGCTTGCTAAGCGCTAGCGAATTAATTTCTTACAATAACGCGTATTTTTTACTATTAATAATTAAAGTTAGTATTATAGAAACGACGATATTTACGAGTACTTTTTCTTATTTCTCACGAGATTTGAAGATTTTTTATATTGCGTAATAAGAATATTATATTAGATAATATCTAGAAATTAGAACTTAACAGGGGAGGTAATTATTAGATCTAGCGCTATATGCGTATTAGCGTCGACTACTTATAGATTTAGAGTTTATTACGAAGTTATAACGAGGTTTATAATCTAAAGTCTTAACGGGACCATAGCGATTATATATTCACTTTCTATACTCTAGGGTTTTCGTGTTCCTTAGAAATTTATTCTACTAGAACTTAGTATCTAATAAAGAAATTATTGTCGTATCGACTTTACGTCTCTTATATTGATTAGGTCGCTTGCTACGCGCTAGCGAATTAACTTCTTATAGAAAAAAAGTAGTTAAAAACACGAAGAGAGAAGTAATAATAAAGAGAAGATCTAGTTAAGAGAAGAAATAGTAATTATAGAGTTAATCGTAATAAGAGTATTAAGATAAGAGAAGAATTAATTAAGTATAAAAGATATTATTATTAAAGAGAATATAAAGTTTTTAAAATTTAAATTAATAAAGATAAGATTAATTAAAGTCGATCTAATTAATAGAAATAATAATAAGAGTTTAGAGATAGAGAAGAGTTTTATAGATAATAAGTAACGTAAGACTTAACTTAGTAATTATCGATAGAATCGAAAATCACGTTTTTATATATAGTAAACGTTAGATATATAACTTTTTATTATATTATATAAGAGATATTACTATATTTGTAATTATATTTACTAGTTATATACATATAATAAAAAGCATTAATTATCTTCTAGTATTTAAATCGAATTATAATAGCGCTTTTCTTTTAATTTAATAGAGCTTTCTTTTTACTTTAACTTATTAATTTTTTTTTAATCTAAACGAAGCGAGAAATTTAATATAATTTCGTCTTTTTTATCTAAGCTATAATGTAATTAATTATTAAATTTAACTCTTATTTTAATAAGTTTTAAGACTTCTTTTTATAAGAGCTTCGACGATATCTATTAATATATTAATTATAGTCTTATAATTATCTCTACTATAATCTCGTTACGATATAATATATAATTAGTTGACATTATCTTATAGAGATACTTTCGTTTTATTATATCTTCGGCTTAATTAAGAACTTAATATATATTACTCTACTTTCGACTTAGATTCTTTTCTAGAACTTATTTAATAGAATATAATTTTAGACTTCGATAATATTAATTAGCTATCTTTAAGGCGTTATATATATATATATATATATTTCTTTAATCTAGACGTAGGTTTTAAAAATAATAAAGTAAACTAAAGATAAAAATAGCTTTTAAACGAGTTTTTATAATAGATAACGTCTTAAGTTAAGATTTAATTCGAAAAGAGAGAGCGACGAAATAGAGTGTTTAGAAAAGTGCTTTAAAACGTCGTCGTTTAATATCTAAATAGAATTATATTAATTATAATAAAGCTAAAATAAGTTCGAGCTTAGACGAGTCGCTTATATTAAGTCTTCGTGATTATTAAAATAATAATAGCTTTATCTCTAATTATCTTTACTCGACTAATCTTATATATACGTTATTTAAATCTTAAATTAAATATATTCTTAAACGATATTCTAATTTACTTTAAACGTATCTTTATATAAAATATTAATCTAAATTTAATTTATACGCTACGCTCTACTTAGAGCGATATAAGCGTAATTATTAATAAATATTAAATAATCGAAATTAATTAAAACGTTATATAGAATTAGTTCTTATATTTTATAAACGATTAAGACGAAGATATTTTAAATTAATAGTTAAGTTCTAGAGTACGAAATTCTATTTATTTAAAATAAATAGATAATCGAGACTATTCGTAACATCTACGATTTAAATTTAATTAAGTTATTATAAGAATTAGCGACTTTTATTAAGATTCTATTCTATTTTAAAAAGGCGATAATAGATATTCTATTATTATCTATACTTATAATTAACTTATAATTATCGTTAAAAATTTCTTTATAAATATACTAATTAATTAAGAATATTACTCTCGTATCTAATATACATATAACTTCTTAAGAGAGATTTATTTCTTTCTTAAAGTTTCGCTTAAATTATATATTATCAATAGATTCTTCTCGTTATCTATTCGAGAGATAATAAATAATTCTTTTAATCGAATAACACTTTTTAAGTATTAAATTATTTAAATTTCTAATATTTCGTTAATATAATATTAATAAGATACTTTAATATACGATCTTATCTTAATTAAAAAATAAAAGCTTATTATATAATAAGTTAAAATATTCTTTCGTGATTCTTTTTATTCGAATAATTAATAAAAGTAAATCGAATTCGATATTAATATTATAACGTCGAGAACGAGTTAGAAAGATTAAGATAAAAACTTTTTATATATTAGAATAGAAAATCTATAAATCTTTTATAAGTAAAAGTTACATTAAATTCTTAAAAGCTAATATATATATTTCTTTAAATAAAAGAGAGTTTTTATAAATCTTAAATAAGTAAGTAAAGATAAAGATTAATAGACTAGCACTAATTATAGAAATTTCGTTAAATATTAATACTTAAATTATACTAAGCTCGTCGACTCGCTTATCGCTCTAAAATATAAAGATTATAAAGCTAACTTCTTTCGTATTAATAGATCGAATACTTAGGACGACGTAAATTATCTAATCTTTAATATTATAAGTAGTAATACTTGTTAAAATTATCTTTAGAAAGAACTTTCATCGATCGATAAGATATTATTCGAACGTCTTTAAGAGATAAGAATTTTCGATATTACTTAAATCTATAACAAACGCTTAAAATTCTAGTTAATCTTATTAATAACAAAATAGCTTAAAGATTATTCTATTATACGCGAGATATTAATTTTCATATAAATAAAGTATATTTATAATAAATATTAAGCGTTGCGATTCTTAATATATTTATCGAAAACGATTCTATACGATTAAGCGAATATTCGATTTTATAACTTAATATACTCTCTTTATAGCTTTTAAGAATAAATTTCTAATTTATAAGACTCTCACTCGATTTTAAGATAACGTCTAAATAATAATCTCTTCGTACTTAATTAATTATAGATTTAAAATTCAATTTCTATAGATTGAAGAATCTTTGATATTCTCGTTTATATCTTATATTTAAGCTTCGCTTCACTAATAATCTCGCATTAAGAGCTATTAATAGAGAAAAATCTTATTATTCGTTAATCGTCGCTTTATTATACTTATTAAAATCGACTACGTTAGAATTAAATTAAGATAATTATATTAATATGAATTAAAAGTAATAATATCTTTCTACGCTTATAAACTTCGTAATTATAATTATTAAATATATCGCTTTTAACGTCTTCTCGCTTTAACTAATATCGTTAAGCGTATTTAAAATAAATTAGATTTTTATAATTTAATTCGAGAAGGCGTTAAAAGTATTTTTTAATAAAGTCGTGAAAGAAGAAATTCGAATTATTTATCGTTAATAGACTCTACTATAAAATAACTATCGATTTAATCTATATCGATCTTTCTTTCGAAAGATAAATATTAAAATATTCGCACGCTTTTAAGATAGAGAGAATAAAATAATTTAAAAGAAATATTATATTCTTTATAGAATTAATTCTTTGGGCGAGTAAATATTTATTAAGTGGATTTCGATTATTTATATAATAGAGATCTTTAGATTTTAACTTCGATACGTATTTATTAACGTAAGAAGTTAAATTCGTTTTATAATAATCTTATACGATAATATATACTTATTAGATAAGTAATATCTTAAGAGAATAGAGAATAATTTATCTATTCTTCTTCTTTAGTCTTTTATAGCGAAATCTTAATTTCTCTTTATAATAATAAATATAATTAAATAACGAAGTCGAGAAGTCTTTAACGCAATAAAAATCGAGGA
Source organism: Xanthoparmelia taractica (assembly GCA_033085395.1). Taxonomy (NCBI): domain Eukaryota; kingdom Fungi; phylum Ascomycota; class Lecanoromycetes; order Lecanorales; family Parmeliaceae; genus Xanthoparmelia; species Xanthoparmelia taractica. The sequence goes on along the minus strand of JANQBS010000388.1, from coordinate 5,626 downwards.
GATATTTCTTTAAGCATAGATCTTCTCGATAGATAGATATATATCTAATTTTTTAATATTTGTTTATATAATTTAGACTTTAGATTAGATTTAGATAGATTAATTTTAATAAAGTTTATTGCGGTTAAGATATCGATAGACTCTAACGTCTATAAAAGATTATAAGTGTAAATCGTAATTCGTAGCTAAAATTCGTATCTCTCGATTAACTCTTTTAAATTCTTAAAATTAATAACGCTAGACTTTTATAAGAGCTAATTCTTTAGATTTAACTAGCGCTAATAATAATATTATATAACTTTTTAGAGTCGATTATTAAATAGAGTATCTCTATTATTAAAGTCTTATAAGATTTTTTAATATTCTAATTAGCGCTCGAAGAAGATTACGATAAGAAATAAAAATAATAATCTAAAGGTTTTTATTATAACGTTAATTTTAACTAGATCTTATTAAAAGTAGATATCGTTAATAATACTCTCGTTTAGTATAGATTAATTATTATAAACGCTTTACGTAAGTAGATTAAACGTTATAATACGATTATAAAATTAACGTTTTTTTAAGCTAATAATAAGCGATTAATATTTTATATAATTCTTCGCTTCTCGACACGAAGATAAGTATATACCGATTAATAATAATCTTCTCGAAAGTGAGAAATAATAAAATTTAGCTTCGCTTAAGCGTCTCTTAGAGAAATTTAATTATCTTTAATAGCGTTAACTTATTAATAATTATATTTAAATAAATATAAGTAAGAAAAAAGAAGAGTTTTAAGATTCGAGTTATTTTTCTTTATTTAAAACAAACTATCGCCGATATTAATAACTTATAGTAGTTTACTATAATGAAAATCTTTATTATAAGTTTCGATATTAAAGTATTTATAAATTATTATAGTATGGAGTCGATAATATAAACGAGTTTTCGTAAAATCTAAGATTTAAATACTTGGAAATCGCTTCTAAATATTATTTTATAGCGAATTTAAAAATCGAGTAATAAGTAAATTATTTTATAATAATTACTCGTAGACGATATTCAAGAAGTTAATATTTTATACTCGATTTATAAAATACGTAAAAGCTTTTAAGAAAGCTTCTAGAAAATCGATACATAATATCTAAGCTCTAGAATTCTTAATAATAGTTATTTTTTCTAAAATAAGATTAATTTCTTATTATACGATTTATAATTTATAAAACGAATATTTATCTATTGGAGTTCTATATATAGAATATAAATTTCGATTTCTATTAACTTTGTGAATATAATTAAGACTCGTTTATAGAGATAACGAAGAAAAAATAAACGTGCTCGTTGAGAAAGATTAATTAATTAAGCTAATTATAAATCGAATCTAAGTATAGCTTTAAAAGCGATTCTATAAGCGAAGTAGATTAGATCTTCGCGAATATCTTCTATATTAATACGAATTTCGAGAGTTCTATTTAAGTCTTTTTATAAATCGTAGCGAGTAGAGACGTTAAATAAGATTCATTTTCGAGATCTTAATTATAGAAGTATATTATAATATAAGTAAGACTTATTAAAGAACTCTAAGTTTAAAATCGTTCGAAGTTTAATAAGAATATTTTAAAAGATACGATATAAAAGATAGATAAAGTTAGAGATAATTTAAAAGATACGAACGAGTCTTCGAGATAGCGAAATAAGTGCTTTATCGTCTTATTTATTATTATCGATTCGATTATAAGTTTGAAGATAACGAGAGAAATAATTATCGCGAGTAAAATTATATTCGTATTAAGTATATTTAAATAAAGTATATAACTTATATATCTTATTTATATATCGACTTAGATCTATATCTCTAATAAATTCCCACCCGTAAAGATTATAATAATATAAACACGCGCGTCTAGAAATACTCTACTCTACTCGCTAATTTATCTCTCTTATTACGTTTATTATAAAATAAGACTTTAATATAGAGCGAGAAGACTAAGTATTAATTATTATAAATATATATTAGAAAATAGATAGAAAGATATATTATTATAAAGAAAATATCGACGAATTTAAAAGCTTCGTCTTAAAATAGAGGAAAATAAATAAAATACGAATAAAATTATTAATTTATTTATAAGATAATTAAATTCGAAGCGAAAATAATTATCGAAAAGTTTAATTTAAATATCTATTAAATTACTTTAAATATAGTAAAGTATTAATTTAAAAAGATAAAGATATATATATAGAAAGCTAAAACGAAGCGATTAATATATAGTGTAGAGATATAAGAAAATAAGAAATTAAAAAGTATAAGTCGATCATATTCGATTATTAACTTCTTTCTCTTTAACTTTTTATTTTTCTATTCTTAGAATTTATAAGATAATATACCTTAGATTAAGTTCTAAGCTTCTTACGTTAGCGTAATATTAAAGTTATTATTAATAAATTAGATAATTATATTACGTTAATATTAGTAATCTCTAAAGAAATAAAAGAAAAAGTAAGCTTTTTTTTTTATTTACTTAAAAGCGTATTAGATCTAAAAGCGTTTAAGAAGAAGAGATTACTTAAAAGAGAAGAATTAGTATTATTATAATTCTAGAAAATACGAGAAAATCGAGCGAGCGTCGTAAGATTCTTTAAAATAATAATAAACTTATTAATTATAAATTAAGAGAGAATAACGAATAAAGATCGAGAAAAGATATCTTTTTTTATATTAAAAGAAATAGAGATTACTAAAATAAATAAATAAGCATCTCGAGAAAGCGAAGAGTGTTCTCGATATCGAGATATCGACGAAGTCGTAAAAAAAGTTTTATAATTATCAATAAATATTCGCGATTAAATGATAATAAAGTTAAGATAACTAATTAAATAATAGGTTAATTTATATTAAATAATAGGCTAATTTATATTAAATAATTAATATACGAGATTAAAAAGAGTTAAATAAAAAAGAGCGATATATTAGATTAATTTTTATTTCTTAGAATATAAACGAAGATTAGCTCTAGGGTTTTAACGATAGAAGAAGATTAATAATTAGCTTCGACGTATTTAAAAATATTAGATATAAGCGAGAACGTTCGATTATAGATAAATAAAAGCTCTTTTTAGAAGCGAAGTTAATAAGAGATAAAAGATAAGAATAGAATATATATTTATAAAGATTGTTTTCTTTATATTCTTCTTTAAATTATTTAGTTTAAATTTATAGCAATTGATATTAATTAGAAACTCTTATTAATCGTCAAATAGATTTAAGACGTATACTCTATAAATAATAAAAATAACGTTAAACATTATTAGATTAGAGTTAAATAAGTTTATACTTTCGATAAGATCGATACGAATCGTCTTAAATAAAAGTAATTATATTATATATTAGTGAAGCTTTAATAGAGAAGTTTATAAGAATAAATAATATATTTAAATATTAAGCGTCGAACGAAAGAGCGCGATATCGCTTAAGAGATAAATATAGTCTTATTCGAGAATTATCTCGTTTGCTTTAAAGTAATTATATAAAACTTTAAAGTAATCTCGATAAGAATCTCTAAAGAATATTATAATATTTTTAATCTTACTTAAAGAACGATTAATAGACGAAATCTAGCTAAAGATAATCTCGACGATATAATAAAAAAAGATATTTATTAAGAATATAATATAACGAACTTATCGAAATTAAATAGAAGAAGAGAAAGTATACTTATTCTATATTAGATTAAATTATATAAAAATTAATAAAACGATAGAAAAGAAAATTTAAAAGAGAAAAATAGAATAAAAAAAACGTATTTATATAATTATATAGACTCGAAACGTATTTTTCTATTAATTTATTAAACCGCATCGCGCTCTATAGATAATAGATATTATATATATATAAATAGAGGGAAAATAGACGTAAGAAGAAGATTACGGGTCGGAAAGGTGTGGTATCTGTTGAACATAGTCGTTTTCAACTTTTTTTCAACTTTTTTTAAAAAATTATATCTTTTTAATCTATTTATAGAATTTTATAATTATATAAGCTTAGAGTTAACCTTTTTACGTATTTTTAGAATATAGAAAAATATTACGTAATATATGTATTAAAAACCCAATGGGAGTATGGGATATCCTATACCTTTCGGTATGGTATTCGAAAAACTAATCCCATACCATCAAATATACCACACCTTTCCAACTCGTAAAGAAGATAGAAGTAAATTTAACGTATTTAATTTGTTAATAAGAAGAAGAAAATTAATAAATAATTATACTAACGTTAATAAAGTTAATAATAATCTAATTATTGAAATAAATAGAAGATAGTAGCGAGTTAATTAAAATTAGAAAGAATATAAGCTAGTAAAATAGAAAGATCACGAGCGAATATAACTTATATTATTTTATATTATTATTATAATTCGTAATTCTATCGAGATAGAAATAAGTTTTATCTATAACATTTATAATAAATTTATAATAAGATTCTTTTTTCTAGAAAAATAAAAGCTAAGGAAGTTTAGAGAGACTAAAAGAAAGTCTAATCTCGCTCTTACTTCTACTATAGTTATATGCAGACTATAGACTGTAGACTACTATCTACAGACTATAGATTGCTATCTATAGACTATAGGCTATAGACTGCAGATAGTAGATAATATATACTATAAGAATTATTCTCAATTTGCACCCCTAGCGTGATTTTTAAGTCGACTTAATATCACACGAATATAACTTAATAAGTGTTTCTTTAATTAATTATAGCGGTAGCACCCCTAGCGTGACGGGAATAATTCTTAAGAAGTGTTAAAGATATTTAGAAATTTAGTCGTTAGCTCTATGAACTATCAAGGACTTGACATATCCAGGACTTTTAGTGTAGATCTTCGTAGATCAACCTAACTAGACTAAGATTCACATCGTGATATACTAAAATCTTATAACTTAAATAGTCTTCTTTAGAATCGATAAGAATATAAGAAGATTACTTAAGACTACTTTTAGAAAAGTAAAGTCGAAGTTCGTATAATTCACTTTTACAAGCTCGAATATAAAGTCTTATACTTCTAACTTCTTGGCGAGACGCGTTAGATATTTATCTAAAAACTTACTACTTCTCTTTAGAAGACTAAATAAATTAGTTTTTAAATTTTTTTTCTTACTACGAGTTTATTCTACTTATATAAGTTAGATAATTTTAATATAGTATTCTAATATTATCTTAAACCTTATAAGATTATTAGAAATAAGATCTTGGGCCCCAATCGAGAGAACTCTAAAGCGCTTAGTATACGTATACTTGGCGAACCCTTGGCGAACAAGCTTAAACAAGCGATCTCCCCAAGTTTCCTTTTCTCTTTTCTTAAGAATTAGTCTTATTACGAGTCGGAAAGGTCTGAAATAGTCTGGGATATGAGATATCGATACCATATCATGATATAATATAATATTAAGATTATATTATTTAATTTTTATAAAATAATCTAAAAAACGTGCTAATATTATAAAATAATCTAGGAAATTTTTAATATATATAGAGATATTTTATATTATATGTAGGGATATAAGAGATATACTATATATAGAAGAAGTTACTCTATATAGAATTATGCGAACGTATTCTAGTTATTATTCTAGTTATCACTTT